>SSNR01000096.1:718268-725819 GCA_006937965.1 Callopanchax toddi | reverse complement strand
GGGGGGGGGGGGGGGGGGGGGGCACCACAAATCATTTGCGCTTAGGGCACCCAAATGGCTAGCGACGGCTCTGCCTCCGTCCATGCCAAAACTACACCAATGAATTAATGACTGTAATTGTACCTGAGCCACTCATAATACAATCGCTACTTTACCTGGTTTACCTTCTGATCCGGAGGCGGAGGGAGGAACTCCTTTACCTTCTCCATGTAAGCTAGGTTAGCCGTGTTGTGAGAGCTTCTCAAGTTCACTTTCAGGTCTGCGGGGGTTTTCTCCTCAAGAAATGTTCCACATATTTGATCTCGTTCTACTACAAGACACTGTTTTTATCTAGAAACAGTTATATTTAAAGTAATCCTAAAATGGTCACCGACATGACGCTCCATGTTGACAGATGAGATGAGCCATCTGCTCTGACAAGCGTGCCGCAAAAAGAAAAACATACCACCATACCAAACATAAGACATAAAAACTAAAACCAAGCTAATTTTCTCTATAAATTCAGTTAGTTTTGCTAACGCTCATTACAGTTTTAGTTAGTTTGTTATTTTTTTTAAATTTTCGTTTTTATTTTATTTCAGTTAATGAAAATGTTTTTTTAGTTCTAGTTTTCGTTATTTTGTTAGTTTTAGTGAACTATAATAACCCTGGTGGAGACCAAACCTGTAAGTATGTGGGTTGGTAAAGAACCAGCATGTGTTGGGGTGATACTATGCAAAAGATTAGCTTGGAGTCAATAAAACTGTTGCTTGCAGCAATGAATTAATAGAACAACCACCAGAATTTATCATCTTGTTTGGATAATTACATTTTATGTCTGTTTACAAGTTTCCCTGTTGTGCATCGGTGGCTTTAATTTATTAGTCTTTTGACATTTTGTTTAATAAATGTTTCTATGAAAGCTTAAATTTCCTTTAAATATCGTTGAAGCCTGATCTCTCACCTTGCTTGGTTGCTTTGGTTTAGGTTTGATACTGATGAAGACATCCAGCTGCTCCATTAATGCTGTGATGCACTGAGGCTCCACCTCAACGTCTTCTTTAATGTCAAACATTAGAACCAGAGGCAAGCAGCCCTGTGGGGCAAACAAACAAAAACATGTATTTTTAAATACACAAATACAACTGCAACTAACTTTTCTTGTTTGAGCCACTAATACCTTTAAACACCATTTTTGCACGCTGTAACCTGTTTATGCACCTAAATTACACCCTCGTTCTACAAAAGTAGTAAATTTTCTTTTATACTATACCATTTACAGGCCAATATGGAAGCCATACCAATAAATAGAAGATTCATGGCCAGATTCAGCCCTCACGGAGTTTGGGAAATTCCACCAAGTTAAATCTCTTTTGCACGATCACCACCACAGGCACCACAGACATCTGTATTTTGGGCTGAGAGCTGGACAGCACTCCGATTGTGAGTGGGTGTAATTAGCAGCAGAGTATAGAGTCAGACTGTGTCTGAGATTAGAGCTGTAATCTACAGTCTGGCTACAGTCAGTAATCTACAGAGACCAAAATCATGCAGCGCTATTTCTGCAGGCAGGAGATTTCTCCTTCTACGTTCAGACACACTCACCTACTCTTCTTAACCCCCGTCTCCTCTCACTCAGAACTGATCCTATGCTTTCTATTCCCCTCCTCTCTTCTGCAACTCATCTCTCATCGTTTTTCCACAAAGTGACAGCAAAGACCTCCCATCCTGTGTTAAAAGGCTTAAGGAAGGTCATGTTTAGTTACTGATACAATTTTGGCAAACCCTAAATGTTTGTGACCAACTGGGAGACTGCAGACAAAGACAAGCAGCTCTTGCAGAATTACTGTCCCACATTATGAAGCTCAAGACAAAAACCAAACGTTGTTTACAGCGGAGATGTCTTCGACTCACCAGTTAGGCAGAAGCTCAAGCCAACAGTGATTAAACAGCCATTACTTTTACACATTTCTGAACGAGACTACTTATATTCCTGAGTAATTTAGGGAAGAGTAGCCTCAGTGGTTACAGGCAACAGGACAAAAACGGCCACTAAGCACTTTTAACTGAAAAAAGAAAAGCAATACAATGAACTACTCCTAATTCAAAACATGTATGCTAACAGATGAGTTCATGGAGTTGAAATATATTGCATCCATCTGCAGGCCAAACTGCATGCAGGTATGAAGCAGCTACAAATCATACAAACAGAAACGATTTAAAAAAATCTGACAGAGATTTCAGCAATGTGAGCAGAGCCAAGCAAACCTCTCCCAAGGCTGTTCTAACCCCCGAGCCGAGGCAATCCTGGTTTACATCTTCCCCTTCCCCATCTGAAAAACCACGCATCCCTCACACACTGTGATAATGTTAATGAGACAATGGTATCCATTAAAGCTACCACACAATGAAAGGAATCTGTATATGTAAAGAATACATTTCAAATACCATTTTAACCCCCCAAAAAAGAAAAAATAGAAAATATTTTAACCAATGAATTGGATGAAGACGCACCATGAGGTACTGCCGTGCCATGCAGACGGAGTCAATGGTCCCCTGGATGTAGACCGTGGATTTTTTCTGGGGGCTGTTGGGGTCAGGAAAGTGAATCTGGGCGCCCGTTCTCTGGGTGATCTGCTTGATGTTGCTGCCGTTGCGTCCTTTCATGAAAAGATGGTGCTGTGGTGCGATATCCAGGTGGGTGGTGATGGAGATGGTGCTGACCAGACTGCCAGCGAGGTGTTCCAGCAGCAGTGCTGTGCCTCTCTGGGAAAACAATAAGGTGCTTGTGATGTAAGAATACAGGAAAAAAACTGATACACCAGTATATGTAACCATCAAGAGAAATGAAAAAAGAGAGGTAAAGATGAAGCATCAGATGTTGCTGTGTTTTATTTTTGGAGCCAGAGCCTTAAAGCCCCACCTACTGACCCACATGCAATCATTTATTACAAATTATTTATTAGGAAAAAAAAATATTTGAACAAGACACTGCAAGATAGAACTACCTGATTTAACCTGAGTCAACCCCTGAAAAAAAAAACCCATATGCATTGTATTTTTAGCTTTAATTCCTTGAAGGGTGTGTGTGTGTGTGTGTGTGTGTGTGTGTGTGTGTGTGTGTGTGTGTGTGTGTGTAAATAAACCATATTGCAGCCAGCCACTAGGGGGCGCTCTGGTTTCTTTCTGCAGATTATGTCCCTCGGTTTAGTTATCACTGGGGCTGCACCATATTAGAAAAACATGACTGTGAAAACATCACTGACGATGATATCAGCTGTGGTAAATCTACAGTTTCCTCACTACACTCCTTTAGTTCTGTCGCTGCTTACTGGGCATTGAAGGCAGTGAACGTCCTTCAGGTTGGCCAATGAAATTTAAAAAATTATCTTATGCAGTCCTTAGTGCATTGATGTTGCAATGACAATAAATTGTGCTTAGTATTTATACATGTTGACTGTAATTATGACATGAAGAGTTTACATTCATTTACAAGATATCTAAAGTATAGCATCTCTAAAATATCAAAATAAAGGTATAATGGGATTCATGACCACAATTTTTCTTATTTAAAAAGATATGTATCCCATTTGGATTGACCTATTGTTAATGCATAAAATAATGACTATAATTGTGATTAAAACAACTTGAGTTTCTATCTAATGGCATAATGTTCACATCATTTCCACAGCAGCATACTTATGGGGGTCATTTGTTAAAGCGGCTCTCTGGAGCATTTTTCTCTGCATCAAAGTTTTCTAAATGTTTTAAATGATATTTCAGGTCTAAACTATGATCTATGGGTTGAGTTCCACAACATCTGTCATTCTGATGAAGACCCTCCTTCCTCCTAGAGACCCCTTTCCATTATTTCTTGCCGCCGACATTTTTTAGCCAATGAAATTCAAATTTCTGCATTCTCTCAACATGCACGCGCATCGACCAAACCTGTACCATAGGGGGCGCTGTCGTACAGGACACTCCGTGTGTTTCTCTGTTTGCGTCTCAGCCTCACGGCTCATTTCTACTAAAAACCTACCCATTCTCCAGCTAAAGATGGATTTATTTTTATTTTTAAACCTTTCACCTCACAGAATGGCAAGGCTTGACAGGATTACGCGTTTATTTTGTTCAGAAAGTTCATCCAGGGCCGAGTCAAGTTCAGCTTCAGAGTCCAGCAGCAGCTCTCTGCTAACAGAGCTAATATCAGAAGCAGCAGGGACAGAGAGGGCTCTTCAGACCCTCGTAGTGTTGGAATAAGAGTTGTGAACTGTGAGTGATTAAACCCTACACATTGAGTGGTACAGTTCATGCCCGCAACGTATATGCACCGCGTGTACGCGCGCACACGCGACCGGACGCGCGTGTGTCGAGATGTTTTGAGGAGGAGCCTTTGGACGCTAAGATTCAGAAACTGCTCTCTTGCTGAAATCCTCCAGAATGCGGCTTTAATGTTGATCAAGAAGAATATTTAATATTTGGTTGGTTTTAATCCGTTAACTTTGGATTCATTGAATCACAGAAAGATTTAGGTTGTCTGAGACTCAAACTCATCAGAATTTAATCACGAGATACAGCTAGCAAGCTAACAGGCTCCGGCTGCTAGCGGGCTCTGATGGCTAACTAGCTAACAGATTCTAGTCATTTGTGGGCATCAGCGGTAACTAGCATGCAAACAGGCTCTGGTCGGTCACTAGAGAGCTCTGGTGGGTGGCAATCTAGTGGGTTCCAGCCACTAGTGGGCTCAGGCTCTTGCAGCCAGTAAGCTAGCGGGCTTTGGCGCTTCAGCAGATCCCTCAAAGACCCAACACCCTGATGACTTCGCCAGCAGCAGTGTCAACGTAGGATCTACCATCAGTCAACAAATTGGCTGCCTGCAGACCTCAGAAGGAAGGCAAACAGAACAAAACACATAGGCCAACAGGCAGATCAAACGTTTAGATTCCTGATGTGATAATTAATTTAAAAAACATGTACAAACTTGAAAAATGGAATAAAAATCATGTAAAAAGGAGTTTTAAAACACTTTAAGAACCTATTAAAACAACTGACATGAAGGATAAAACAAAATGCTGACATGTGCTTACGGCCATCTTGATGGGATGATGATTAAAATGCTGCAAACAGCATTACTGTATGTTATGTTAAACACCATTATGTTCCTTAGCAGGTCAAGTAAAAATAGAAAAAATTAAAGTGCATATAGTTCAAATGCAGTAGCTGGAAAGCACATTTGGAAAAAAATGATGCTGAATGTTATTTGCTGATAAAGATGATTGAGACTCATTGGCGAGTTCAACTAACCATAGCTCAGAGGCCTGTGGAGGAAATGCATCTCTGTGTATACAATATAATAAAAATCTATAATGACATGAGCTAGAGCCAAAACACACTCCAAGACTAATTTAGAATAGAAGTTTAACTCCGTGGAGACTTGATGTTACAGTGAAACACGGTCTTCTTTCTGATGGAGCGCTGAATCAGCAGCTGAAGTGACCAAATGTGTTTCAACACCCTGCTGCCTCTGTAGTGCTGAAAGTAATTATTTATATAAGAAACGTTAAAAAAACGACACTGGCTGGTAGTAAATTTATTTGACCAGAAGTCAAAGGAAACTGGACTAAAGGTGATTTAAAATTGTTAGAGGAATTAATAAAAAAGAGGGAATATATTTGAGACAGTAAGCACAACACTATGATTTAATAAGGCTCAAATCAGTAGTGAGACTGAGGTATCCAGTCCCAGGCTGTAGAATGGGAATGGTATTCTATGTGGGTGTAAATTCAGTTTAGATGACTTTCGAACCATCCGTTAAATTTTGATTCTATGATCATTTTATAAACAGACAAACCTGCATCACAACACCAACCATCGTTCACTTCATCGACTCCCCTCACCTTCACTGCATTGACGTTATTCTGTGAGCCGCGGACAACACCTGTGGCCCTGTAGAGGCGTGTTGGGGGCTTGAAGGAAACTGTGAGGTTGTACGTCTGTATGATGTGTTGCACAGTCGGGGAGCTGAGGTCAGACTGCATGATGGCTGGAAGCTCAAAAGACAGCACAAGAGGTAACAGCTCCTGTAAAACAGAGAAACAAGAGAAGTTATGTAGTCTTGCACACAAGGTTACATGGAGTAGCTGTAAGCAGTCAGTATCTTACCTGTGGCAGACACTGACCAAAATTTGGAGAGAACTTTTCATAGGAGTTAAGCTTATCAGTTCAGAGGACCTTAAATATTTAGACACAAGAGTTTACTTTCCCAACTGAACAAATTTCGTACTCCTATGTGCGTTTGAGTGCACTGCTAGATGATACCAACTGCATGGAACTCAAAATGAATGCCACGCAATTCCACTTAAAGACAAAAATCTGTAAAGAAAACTGGTCAGAAGTAGATTTTGGTAAAGACAATCTTCTGTTAATCAGACAAATGAAGAGCATTTAGAAATCAAGTCAAATCACCAAAAATAGCAAATTCTTTGTTTGCAATAGACTGATGAGAGCTGACGTTTGGACACAACAGCTCCTCATTTGGCATGTGTGTGTCAGGTCAAACTCAGAGAGGGAATGCAACAATCAGCCTCTTGCTGTGAACCCTGGTGGTACTGCACAGTTTCATCAGTAACACGGCTCAACAGATCCAGCCAAGGTCGGCCATGAAAGTACACTAGACTTTCTTAGTCAATGAAACATTATGGCTACACAGAAATTCAAAATTAAGTTTACTAATTTGAAAAACATTACAGATCTGTGGTCTGTTCATTGTTACACATTAAATTCATATCACTAAATAAAACCATGGGACGAGAAGACGACAGTTCCTGTTCTTTATGTCGAAGCTGCCATTTAAACAAAATGATGACAGGAAAGCTTTAACTCATGCATACACATGCATGGAGGAGAAATTACACTGGAACACATTCAAGACACACACACACACACACACACACACACACACACACACACACACACACACACACACACACACACACACACACACACACTTATCCAAACACTAACTTTTGGGCAGAGCGCCACTCTGGTTTTGGCTGCCAGTCAAGGGTAAGCAACATGAATTGCTCTGACCAAAGAAATGCATCCCTGATCACTCCCATATGCTCTTGGCCTTACATTTAGATCACATTTCAGCACTCGCTCTCTGAGGGCTCTGGAAATTTAGGTCAGGATGGAGGAAAATGCAAGAAACAAAAACTAGTGAGCAGCAGGAGTCGGGCGCTGAGTGAAGAACAGACTGATCTTAATGGTGGAGCTCACTGTAAAGGTCTACCAGGCAAATGAGCTTCGTGTGCATTCAATCAGGAAGTGTCCTTTAAAAGCCTCGATTCTACTGACGCGAGGCAAAAAGATGAAAAAAAGGAAAACATCTTTGAGGTAACAGTTGAACCTTTCATCATCTGCGTGTCAGCTCCACCTTTTAATGCTGCCTGAAATCAACCATCTGAACAACTGACTGGTTACAAAGTGAAACGGATCTCCATCCAGACTGGATTTAAAGAGTCCACTGACAATATATCTGAACAGTTAAAGCGACATTACCTGTACAATTAA
>SSNR01000096.1:710768-713268 GCA_006937965.1 Callopanchax toddi | reverse complement strand
ATAGCACAGATCCTTCTCAGTTGCCTTGGCACATGTGCATTCATTTACTGCTTTTGTTAAAATAACCTGGATGGTTTAGCACAACACCATGGATGCCCTGCAAAAGCTCATATCTCTCCCAAAACAGTTTATCCATGTGTCAAAACTAAATATCCTTCTCATATAAATAGTCAATGCCCCCAAAATGCATTCTACCTTTGGCATTGTTTAAGCACTGCAAGTCAAAATGCTTACACGTTTTGTCACTGAGGCACAGGTCTAGCAAAAAAATACAACTGTGAATCAAACTAAAAGATTTTACAGTAAAAGCAGCCTCCAATAAACCACTCATAGTCAAGGAAACTGTAAACATTTTTATTCGTACAAAGAAATGTTGACATTAGAGAACAGACTGTGAAAAGAAAACGTTTACAGGATTCTGTAAATGTGAACAGTTATAAACACACACAAAAAAAATATCTCTAGTCTACCATACTGTAAATAAAGTTTCAGAACTATAGTACAGTAATATTTTCAGTGGTCGCCATTGTCACCCTCTCCTGGCCACCATCCTCATCCTCCTGGCCAGCGACACGCTGCTCTCTGTTAGGCCATAAATTCTCATCCACATCGCAACAAACTGTTTGATTGGTCATCTGAGATGTGGGAAACTGCTCCTTCCTTAGTTCTAATTTCACCTGATTGATTGTCAATTACTGTCATAAATTTATCAAAAGTTCTAAGAAATTCTTTCTTGGTATTGTATCCTTGACTAATTTTGACAGTTGAACAGACAAATGTGCATATGATGACTTACACAATGAAACCATGCTGATATGTTTGGGAGAGAGTAACCATTTCACTGAAACATCAACTAATCAGTTTAGATCAGCAAGATCTATTTATTTGGAAACTGTGCTAAATGTGGGCTCATTGTGCTAACTGTAGCTACTTGTACATAATCATTTGAAGAAAAGCACAGAGTCACTTGAGACATGTACTAAAGCATTTGCAATTTGATGAAACCAATGAGAAAGGACATTCTGTTGTGAACAACTGCAAAGTGGTTTGGAGATTTGTTCATGTTATTTTGAGAATGTCATCTCGGTTTCAAGAAATGAGCCAAACCAATCAAGAAAAACTGTAATAAAACAAAATCTGACTATAATAAAAAAAAGAAAAAGGAGAAGGAGAGACAACAGAGAGGAAGGAGCTGCTCCTCATGAGGAAGTGACGCAGCTCAGTCTTTGCTGGACAGACACCGTTGTAGCTGATGTCAGCAGCAGGTCTCAGAGTAAAGGAAACAACATCACACTTGAATGATATTAATAATTAATCTGGTTATATATTCATCAGCATCAATGTGATTTCCACCATTAGATGTCGCTGTAAAAACAATGATTAGATGAGATTCTGATGAGATTTTAACCATTTCCTTGTCATCAATCAGAACTTATTTAGTATAAATGGATTCCTTAAAATGTCACGATTGTAAAGATGCTGATGTCATCACTTTTTATGTCATCATCACTGTTTATGGTTTCCTAAATCAAATTGTTTTAACAGGCATTCAATCTGAAGCACTATCATTTTGTTTTATAATAATAATCAGACTTAGCCATCAATCATATTGGCTTTAAAATAGAAAAGACTTATTAACCCTCTGCTAATACCCTTTAACACCATCAGAAATAAATCTGATTCACATCTTTCTACGTTTCTTAGAGCTCTCTCTCTTTAACAAGATCTGTATTTTCCTCAACAAGCTGCTGTTTTGAATCTTCAACAGGTTTTCTGCCCTCTGGTGGAGGATTAAAGTACCAAAGTTGGCCAGTTCAAATTGTATTTTGTTTTATTACTGCTGCATTACATTGCAAAATAAATGTAATGTAAATGAATGTTATAACAATAAGTAATGATATTATTAGCCAACAAATGTTTGTAAATTTTTATAATCTGAGTTGTCTATTTATGATTTCATGTCAGGCTTTAAAGTAAATGATAACAGATGATTTAACATGACAGTTTTTGGGGTGTTGTTCATTCAGATAATCAGATAAAGTGATGACATCAGCATCTTTACAATCGTGACATTTTAAGGAATCCATTGATACTAAATAAGTTCTGATTGATCACAATGAATGGTTAAAATATCATCAGAACGTTGGTTTGTTTTTACAGCGACATCTAATGGTGGAAATCACGTTGATGCTGATGAATATATAACCAGATTAATTATTAATATCATTCAAGTGTGATGTTGTTTCCTTTACTCTGAGACCTGCTGCTGACATCAGCTACAACGGTGTCTGTCCAGCAAAGACTGAGCTGCGTCACTTCCTCATGAGGAGCAGCTCCTTCCTCTCTGTTGTCTCTCCTTCTCCTTTTTTTTCTTTATTATAG
This sequence comes from Callopanchax toddi, assembly GCA_006937965.1. Classification (NCBI taxonomy): domain Eukaryota; kingdom Metazoa; phylum Chordata; class Actinopteri; order Cyprinodontiformes; family Nothobranchiidae; genus Callopanchax; species Callopanchax toddi. The sequence goes on along the minus strand of SSNR01000096.1, from coordinate 710,886 downwards.
TCAGATTTTGTTTTATTAAGTAAAGACAGGACTTCTCTCCCTCCTGCCTCCTGTCACAACACGACTGTCTCGCATTGGAGGCTCCGTTGAATCCACCGGAGCAGGTGTGGACTGAACC
>SSNR01000096.1:627721-709458 GCA_006937965.1 Callopanchax toddi | reverse complement strand
ATATATTCAGACTTTCATTCAATATATTCAGACTTTCATTCAATATATTCAGACTTTCATTCAATATATTCAGACTTTCATTCAATATATTCAGACTTTCATTCAATATATTCAGACTTTCATTCAATATATTCAGACTTTCATTCCATATATTCAGACTTTCATTCCATATATTCAGACTTTCATTCAATATATTCAGACTTTCATTCAATATATTCAGACTTCATTCAATATATTCAGACTTTCATTCAATATATTCAGACTTTCATTCAATATATTCAGACTTTCATTCAATATATTCAGACTTTCATTCAATATATTCAGACTTTCATTCAATATATTCAAGTTTCATTCAATATATTCAGACTTTCATTCCATATATTCAGACTTTCATTCCATATATTCAAGTTTCATTCAATATATTCAGACTTTATATAATATAAATATCTTAAATTCCTGAACGGCATGCCATAACACACACACACACATATATATATATATATATATATATATATATATATATATATATATATATATATATACACACATATATATATATATATACACACACATATATATATATATACACACACATATATATACATATATATACACACACATATATATACACACACATATATATACACACACATATATATACACACACATATATATACATATACACATATATATACACACATATATATACATATACACATATATATACACACATATATATACATATACACATATATATACACACATATATATATATACACACATATATATATATACACATATATACACACAATGTATACTGTATATAATTTAGATGTCATTTTGTAGAAATCAGTTTTCATTTTAAATGTTTTTTTTTTTGTCATTTTTTGTCAAAGAAGCCAAATTATGTTGTTTATTATTGATTTATGAAAGCGTTAAAAGTGTAAAACATCCATGGGGTTAAATGCTTTTCATAGGCACTGTATCCATCATGAAACAAGATAAGCCTTCTCATTTTAAGCTTTCAAAATAACTTATAACTTCAAAATAACATGGACTTAGCTAAGTAGATGCAGCGTGACTGTCCTTTTTAAAAAACATGTTATTTCTTAAATGTAAAAAAATAGATGAACTAGGTCATGCTTTGTTGTGTATGAAAACACCCACCAGGCATGCAGAGGTACGGATATGCAGGCGTGCCAAATTTTACAAACTCTGCAGAACCACCTAATATGACCTTTCTCGTCTTTCTCTCCAGTAAACACTTCACTTGCTCAGGCAGTCTCACAAGCAAACATAGCCTTGTCGGTTTTGGCCAGTCAGGAGGTGGGGTGTAATTGCTGCAGCCGCTGCTGTAGTGATAAAACAACAAACATCCACAGATGTAACAGCTCCTGGTCATTGCTGCTGCTGCTGGATTGCTGGGGATGGGGGCTGATGCACGCCAGGGGGCCAGTCGGGAACCTGGTCCCCTGATTCATGGTGTTGCTGCTGCTGCTGCTTCGTTCACATTCTCCTGTTATACCAGAGGTTGCACTAGACATTTTTGTTGTCCGTCATTTTGACTGACGGGTTTTAAAAAATCCGGTCATAATATATTTACCTTAATTTTTAAAATGATAATAGCAACATACTCAATAGCATCTAAATGTCATTCATTTTCAGTAACGTTCAGTCTGAACAGAGAGTCCTCATGTCGTCACACATCAACCAGATGAACACATCTCATTTTTTTCTCCATGGTGAGAAAATCCAATGTCTGTGTGGCCCCAGTAGCTCTTTAACCACCAGCGGACACACAACTTTTTTTGAGTGATGCCAATGAGTGTGTGTGTGTGTGTTTCCTTACACCCATTGTGTAGTGTGCAACAGGTTACCAGGATGTTGTTCAGTACAATGGCCCCAAAAGGACAACAAAAGCTGTTGTTCAACTGACCTACATCATGCATCAAGAGACACCACCCAGTGGTCAGGGGTGTAAATTGCAATCTGTCAAAATGACGGTCATTAGATTTTTTTTGTCATGGTTTAAAAAAAAAACGGTCAGGGTCGGACCCCTGTGTTATACAGCACTATGGATTTGGGGGTTTGAGCTTGGGAGTGGGGTGGGGGTGTGATGGGTGCGTGACCCCCTTGCTCAGGCACTGGGGGGGCCTGGACCACATTCAAAACCACCACCTCCTTGTGTAGAAAATCCTCACACAAACACACACTTTCAAACACTTAGTAATACTTACATGCAGAGCTTGGAAACAGACACATACGTAATTACTCAAGTCCGAATGCATGCACACGCACATACATATACACACAAAGAAGTAGACAAAGACTAGGGATGTCCTGATCCGATCACGTGATCGGAAATCGGCCCCGATCACGTGATTTTGGACTCGATCAGTATCCGACGTCACCTCCCGATCTGGACTCGGGTTTCCTCTACATGCGCACCGCCCCGCCAAAATAAAAGCCGCTACGCCGTCAGAAGGAAGTTTGGGTTTTTAAATATACGTTAAACAATCTAAAGCACATGGGATTTATATATAGTCTATATTTGTGCACTTATATTAACTATAATCAGAGTTTGAATCAGTTTCCGCTGGTCCAGGAGGAGGGAGGGAGGGGGCCGAGACCGGGAGACACGCGAGCTTATGGAGCAGCGACCGGGTTCGCCGCTCACTCCACACCCACCAGGACTCGTCCTTCCCCTGAACAGAAAGCAAGCACCGACGGGAGTACTCGGTCTGGAGGAGGCGTGGAGCGAGTCATCCCCGCGCTAACTCGTTCCCCCTACGCCGCGTCTCCCTCCAGGCTCAGGAAGAGATTCTGCTGAGTGCTGCAGGTACACCACGTCACAACACCCGCCCTCCGTCGGGAAATAAATTGAGCGATGTTAAGATTTTTAAAAAGCGCTTTCTGAGGAGGAGCTTCCTGATTAAATGTTGCTCCAAAACAATTTCTCCAAATAGTCTAATTAAGAAGTTGTTCAGAGCTGCTGCAGTCAGAGGATAAAGCAGGAGGAGTGAAGGAGGAGCTGATGACTTAAGAAATGATCCGGGTCATTGTCAGTTAACAAGTTTGTTCTTTCTGGGCAAAAAATGGACCAGAGTGTTAAAATAATGTTGATATTTCTGCACCTGAACAGCTGTAGGAAAAAAAGATTTTCCTCAAAAAGTTACTTTAACCACAAACTAATTTTGTGCACAGAGAATTATGTTTAAGTATTTAAACATTTATGGATATGATAGAATATACAGATGGATGGATTTATGTCTGCAGCATGACATCATTTTGTTACTTGTTTGTTTTATTAGTTAAACATCGACAAAATAGAAGGCAGAAGCAGCTTGAAGCAGAAAGTGGAGTATGTCTGTGGTCTGGAGGCTTTATAAAGTTGATCACAACAACATATTAAAAAGATCGGACCGGGACTCGGGATCGGCAGATCTTCAAAATCTAATGACTCAGACTCGGACTGGAGGGCAAAAAAACCTGATCGGGACATCCCTAACAAAGACACAAGGAAGTATAAACTAATATATATGGACAATATTCTATCATAATATTTGATCCTGTTATCTTATCGTTTTACTTTTCCTGAGCAATCACACTGTTTTGTTTTGCTTGTGTTGTTTCCATTATTGTTGCTGTTGTTCCTTTTGTCACCCCACCCCCTTCCTCTCTCTCATTTTTGTTGTTGGTCTTTTTTCTTTGCTTATCCACACTGTTGTCTAAGTAGATGTGGTTCATTGTGCCACAAATACAGCAAAGTCAATTGTGGAAGAAGGGCAAGTATCCAACACCTCTCCTGTTGAAGAGTTTAACTGGTCTGGCTTGGTTTGGTATCCAGACCAACCATTCTGTCTGCCTCAGCTGTCAGAACAGGACAGCTTAAAAAAACAGGTATAAGTTCAAAACCAGCGTGGAGGTCTTCTGTCCACTGAAGCTGGTCTCCAGTCAGACCTGAACCCCAGGACAGAGAGGGGCTTACCAAAAGGGCTGAGGACAATTCTTGTATTTTACAAATAGTCTGAGGAAGTGGTCTGGGAATAAGGTAGGAATGGTGTTTTTGGCTTTGAGGAAGTTTAGAAACAGTTGACCAGAATGCAGACATTTATTTTTAATTGATAAATAAATTGGACTTTGATGCTTTTATGTCTATTTATTAAACAGGGTTTATGCATTTTCAGCTCATTTAAAACGAAACAGATTTTTTGTTTTGTCACAGTCCTAAATCTCCAACTTTGGGATCCACTACTTTAAAGCACATTCTGCACATCAACCAGCACACACTGCTGCAGAAGTGGAATGCAGCCTTTAAAGTCCAGTATGTTAAATGTTTGACTGGTGGGGACAACTAGTAGGTTGGTAGTAAAAAGTAAATATGTAAGTTAAATAATTAAAGTCCATCGTTACGAATCTGCAAGGCGAGAGGGTTTGCTACTTGAAATACTGGGTGGAGTATCTCTTTTAGGAGGAAGTGGCCAAGTTCAAACTTACCCTTATTTTTACACGAGCTGCCTCCACTCCTCCTGGCTGCCCCGCGATGGACACCTGTTAACAATAAAATATTGTGCGTGAGTCAGCCAGTTCTAATACAAAAGGGAACTATGCCTGAGATGCAACACATGTTCTAAGCACATATTTAATCCTGCAGTTATGAACTTATTTGTGATTCCCAAAGTGTCCACAATCTAAGTCACTGAACTTTCAACAGAGCCACAAAATTGAGGGGTTATTCCAAGTTGTTTCCATATGAAATAATTTTTACATTTCACACTAAAATGCTAACTGCTGCAAAGTGACCCAGCATATAATCTAATAAACTGAAGCAAACTTATAATCAACTTTGGACTCTATTGTTAAAACAAAAAGATTATACTGGCACAAAACAGGCTGTGACTCTGCATGGAGCTGCTACACAAACAAAAGCAAGCATGCAGCAATCTTTTATTTCAACATGAAAACAACTTTTTATTTATAAAATGTGCTACAACAACAACTCCAGACAAAGTTAAAAGTATGCAGCTACATTGCTGATGTGTCAACTCGTCTAAAGTCTCTTATCAACACAACATATCTCAACATGAACCATCTTTCTGAGGCTCTGCTGCAGTCTGGAGGCTTCTGAAACCAGAGAAAATGAAGAGCGTGCTTAAAGAGCATATTTTAAGTTAGACACTCCCTTAAACAAATGTTTAGAGAAATATAATAGAAACTTTTTCTGAATAAAAATTTACACAAATTCAGCTTATTTAGGCTCTTGGATTCGTTTTTGTGAGAATTGTCAATTTTTTCACCAAACCGGAAGTGACGACAGTTCAGGGAGACCGTTCGTTCTCTATATAGAAAACTGATCCACTATTCACTACTTGTGACGAGCAAAACAAACCCCCAGAGTGCCGTTATTTTATTACTTTATTACTATAGTGAGAAGTTATTTTATTAAGATAAAAAAAAAAAAAAGATAAAAACAATCAGTCCTGTAAGGCTGTACCCTGTCGGTCCAGCTGTAGACCGTGACCCACCTCCTCACTTGGGTCTGGATAAAATACCAGCGTTTAGCACCAAGTTTTGATCATCAGAGCTCCAAACATTGAGCTGCGTTAAGGGGGATTGTTAAGAAATGAAAGAGTTTATAAAAAGTTTCACAGGATGCAGCTAAACGGTTCGAGGCTGACCGAAACAGTGTCGGGTCAGGCTGGAAACCCCGCTGGGAATCCCCTCTTGGGAGCCGCTGGGAACGGGAAGCCCCTCTGGAGAGCATCGCCGCATGGATTTACTGTACCCCGCCAGCCAGGTGAGGGTCAGACACCTGAAGGAAACGCTCTCATGAAATCGCTGATCGGTACCGAACTACGACCCACCACGAACCGTACCAAACCTGGCATGGAAACGAGACTCAAGTCTCCCCGTTAGCTCCTGTTAGCTGCTGCATGCTAACAGCGGTTAGCTCTTGTTAGCTGCTGCGTGCTAACAGCGGTTCCGGTGAATGGATCGAAGTAACGGCGCATGTTTAGAGTCACACTGAATGTTTTTCGTCGGTATGTGGGACTCCATCACATCCAGTCCTGGACTAGACCAGGACCGCCGGGGTTTTTCGTCTCCAAACAGAAGTCACCGTACCGGTAAGGAAGCCGTCCCGTTGTTGACTCAGTGTCCTGACAGACTGGCGATTGGCATTCATAAACATAATAATTTAGCATTTTTTATTAAAATGAATTCACACCGACTCGATTAAAGAGCGCTCTAACCTAAAACTAACAACTCATCGCCGACAGCGAGCAGGCAGCTGGCAGACTAGAGCGGTGCCAGTCTGAGATGTTAAAGTAGTTTAGCTTTAAAAAATCTAACACAATGATTAAAACAAGCATCTGTTACACAAACTCCACACAACAAAGGGCTCAATTGATCATATTTATGGGATTATTGATCGTACAGAGTGTTAAATTACCCTACAAATACTTTATTTATCTACATCTGACAACACTGTAAGCAGCGCCACCTAGCTAGGAGCTCCCTTAGCTGACGTCACAGGTCCACATATGAAAAAAAAAGCGTTTTTAGAAGCTTTGCAAAAAGCGGCACTTTTGACTAGAAAAATGGTTTAAAAAAATGTATTGTAAAACAAAATACCCTTAATAAACATTTCAAATAGTATTTTTGGACAGAGTTTTATCAGAATTTAAAAAAAAAAAGAACTTAATATATGCTCTTTAAAGGGTCTTGGGCCTTGAGGGAGCCTCTTGCAACTAATCAGCTCTGACTTGCATCATCAGAGAAACTGAAGGGGATTGAAGAGTCCATGAGATACTGAAGAGTTTAATGATGCAGAATATGTAAAGCTGGTAAAGATGCACATCTAATGTTTGTCCATTAAGCCTTCATTGCACAAAGCTCTCTCAGTGATCTTCAAGAAAATACAACTTAAGTTCTCTGTGGCAGCCAGTAAAAACACCAAATATACCTGATCTGTGCAACCTGTCCAGCATGAGACTCTACAACAAACAAACAGAACAACCTAACAACCTGCTACAGAAGAAAATCAATTGTAGAGCTCCGACGACTGGAAACAATCACAGCAGCAACACAGCTTACACCATCGTGCAGCGCTTTGGCTCCAGAGAATAACGGGAAACGATTAACGAGGCTCAAACCTGGTTGCTTTTCTCTGCCTGGTTGTTCCTGTTGGAGTCTGGGAAATGGATGTGACACCCCGTCTCCTCCATCACTCGCTTGATGTTATTGCCACCTTTGCCAATAACGTGGGAGTGCTCCGTGTGGGAGACGTCCATCTTCAACGTTACCCTGTTACTCTAATGAGCAGAAACAGAGAAGCATTGAGGACGTCTGAATTCAACAGAAAAATATGACCATCACTGAGAAGCTTCTGAAAACATTTCTTTGTTCCAAGCAGTCACAAAAAACACATTTTATACAAACTTTAAAGAGCAACAGGCAATATGTAAAGATTTGTGTAACAAATTATTAAAAATTATAAAATTATAAAGAGCTATGTTCGAACCACAGTAAAAAGTGTTTTAATCCTCCAGATGCATCCTCTATGGAAGATTTCCTGCCTCCAGGAGGCACTGCAGTGCACATGTCCAAGTATGTGATTTTTTTTGTGTTGCTACGGCAACAAAGCAGTATAAACACACTGCAATTCACGGGAGTATCTGGGTAAACTGGAGGCAGGTTGTACTACAGTGCAGTTTGCAGACTGAAGAGAACATATGGAATCAGAATCTGTACCTTTGTGTCGAGGACGGACATTATTTTATCTTTAGCTTCTCTCACGTTCTCCCTCTTTCCGCATACCTTGATGTGTGGATCTGCAAGGCAAAATGGGACATATGGATCTTTAGTGTGTAACTCAAGAGGGGACAGAATGAGTTAAAACCATTTAACCAAACATGGCTGCATTCATCAGAAAATCAGAGTGCGTCACAGAGAAGCTCTGATTGTTGTTTTGACATCTGCAGAGTCTCACTGAAGTCAGCGAGCAGCCAGACACCACAGTGGTGCAGCGGGGTGCCAGAGTAACAAAAAGTATGATGTTAGAGATTTTAAGCTGTGTTTTAGAATGAGCAAAATAATCATCAAAATCATAAAAACATGTACAAAACTATTTTCAGCTCATGTTTTTATCTGTTAATAACATCTGGTCTTTCTGACTGCTGAACATCCTGGTGAATAGAAATGTAAAAAACACATGAAAACATGCAAAATAAAATAAAAATGACAATACACTCCACTCTCACAGCCCGCTGCCCATGTGTTAACTATACTGAGCAGCAAGAAGCCATACTACGCCTCCTTTCAGGAAGACCCATCACACACACACACACATCCACCCCTCCACCCACACACAATCTCAGATTAGAGAATAAAACATCAGATAGAAACCACTCAATCTAATTTATTGTTGTAAATCTTCTGACACCTCAGAGAACCACAACACATCAACAGCCTGAGAACGCTTCAGACTGGAGGAGAAACTAAGCAAAGGTATTTGATTTTTGACAAACATTCCCTGACAAAAGTCACATTAAATGACTTAAAATCATCGACACAAGAGTTATAGACATTCAACATGTTAGATGTTACATCTCATCATAAAACAACGTAATCCTTCAGAGGTGAGAATGCCAGAAGCGCCCTGAGACAAAGAAAGAAGCAGCAGCCTCAGTTCTGGTTCCAGGAAGTTTTCCCATCATTCAGCTGGTGCTGAACACAATTCCTCTTGTAACACCAGCTGTGACCATTAGAGGGAGTAAAGCTCCTGTAAGTGTCCTCCATCTAACCTGCTCAGCACATCTGGCAAACATTAGCCAGCCTAAACGAGCGTTGCAGTTGTGATGTAGAACACCCCCACATTTTTGAAGTGAAGTGTGTTCTGTGATTTTCTTTTTCACCCCATTTTTCTTCTTGATGATTGATTGTGGAACAAAAAATGAACACCTTAAGTCCTGATTTGGCGCACACAGCACTACAAAAACAAACAACAACAGGCGACTTCAGCTGCAAAAAATGCCGCCTTTTCAGTTGCTCAGATTTTACATAGTAGAACCTTCTTGACCCAGAGCTCTAACCTGGCAAAGATGACGGATTTTTCCACTTACTTTTGAAAATACCACACAAATGAAGAAAATTAAGTCAGTTTGACTTGACTTTTTTCATTCAAAACATCTGTAGAAACGTTGAAAACTTCCATTTGGCAAATAGGGGGGCTATTAAGAAGATTTTCATTAAAACAAAGCTAAAAACCTGCAGAATAAAACCTGCTGAAAATGGACAGATGATCCCACTGTGCTGACCACTCTGTCATGGTTTAATTTGCAGCACAGGTCTGTTTCATGCAAGACTGATAGGTTCCCACTGTGTTAAATCACTGAAAGTACGCTGCGTCTGATGGTTCGCCCCAAAGGTTAACAACTGGACTTATTGCGCTTATGCAGGTGGAAGACAGAGCTAGCTGCAGGTGATAAATGGAACAGAGTAGCTGGCATTTTGATGAAGTGCGGCCCCTGTGTGCAGAGATGTTACAAACACGTGCTGTAATCAATTCCAGACGGCATGCTGATATAGATTATAAGAAAACAAGGCAAACACACATATAGAAATGATGAATTAGATTAGAAAAGGAAATTTTTAATAACTTGTCAAAATGCACAAAACAAGTCTTCTGCTATTATAAGAGCAGAGACTGATGTCTCATCCAGTTACATGACTTAAACAAAGGCAATTAACAGCATCTGTACTGATTTTAGCACCAAACAATAAATAAATAAATTTAATCAATAAAAGGTGATTGTTAGACATTTGACTTTTTTTTTTTGCAAATCTGCTCTTATTGTGTTTTGTATTCTGTATGTCGTTTTCTTTAACCCCTCATGTGTATCCTAGTGGTGTTGGTGTAGTCAGTGCAAATAAAAACAGCAGAACAAGAACAAAAGAGGATGCATTAAAAATACATCTATTATTTTCATCCTAAATAGGCCCAACATTAGGCTTTTCCATGGTAGTTTTAAATCGCCACTAAGCAGCAACTCTGCCACCCACTGGCAAACTGGTGACTTCAGCCTCCTTAAAATGTGAATTCTGGACATTTAAGGCTTTAAATACAAATAATAGTAAATGTCAGCTATAAAAACTTTGTGCCTTAAAGAGAAAACCTATTGGTTCAGCCAACAAATCTGCAGCATCTGTGATGCTGTCATGACAACAAGGACCAGAACCTCTGAGGAATGTTTGAAGCAGACAGTGAGGATAATTTTAAGGGCTAAAAGGAGTCCAACCTAGTACTAGTTAGGTGTACCTAATAAAGTGGTCAGTGAGTGTGTTTCTATAGCCAATAACAATGGATAACTTCAATAAAGTGAATGCAGGTTTAAAAAAAAAACATGTAGTGCTTAATGCTCTTATATGGACGAGATGCACAACAGGGTTTTTACCTGATCAGAAGAAGACCTTCTGCCAAAAAGAGAATACATATGGACACTCCCATATACAATGAAACAATGTTCCTTTCTGATCCCTACATTTAAAACAAGTATCAGGTATGTTGAGGTTGAAATGATGCAATTTAACTGGAGTGATGTACATCCTGCTTATCCATTTATATTGTAGTAATTTAGAATTTGTATTAATGGATTGTGTCTGAGTAAGAACACACACGTGAGACCATTCCTCCTCTGTCAAGTTCTCCTCCAGGTCTAATCTCCATGCTCGTAACAGGTGAAGCAATGACTCTTTAGATTTACTAACTAACATTTTGTACAACAATGATATCTGTCCTAGAGTGTATGAGTCGAAATGTTTGATAGTTCAATAATTTCAGGTCAGAAAAAACAAAGGTTCATCTTTTACATGATTCTCATCTCAGAAATGTTCTCAACCAGAAAATAACCAAGTCATTCTCCACGAGTTTCTGCACCAGCTGCTCGTCTTGGTTTACACAACAATTAGCTGGAAAATCTGGCCACAAATTATGTGTCAGAATTTAAAACATTTTCATTTTCTTCACCTATAATTATTCCCAGGTGGAACCGGGAGCAGGATCTGTGAATGAACTGATACTTGGGGGTGAATGGAGGCTTGTGAGTGAATGAAGTGCCGAGACTTAAAGTTGATAAAGTATCAGAGAGGAAAATGTTAAAGAACGCACCGTAATCCCGTCAGCATTTGTCTGAGCTGGCTGACTGAGGAAGTTACATAACCTCAGAGGATCGCACATCTGGTTTGAAGACGCTCACTGGCAATTCTCCTGGGGGAAACAAAACGGGCACAGCTACACCTATTCCTCCCTGTTCCTAGCCTCGGCCCCCCCTCCCTCCCGGAACAGCTTTAAATAACCGTGATAATCTTTTATTGGTAACAGAGTGCTGGAACAACTTTGCCAATAAATGAGTTTCAACTCCCACATCCCCGCCTCCACAGAAAAATCCAAAAACACTGTGAGCAGATGGAGTTACTAACATGTGAGGCACAGAAACATCATTGAAAATTGATTGATTATCTGTTTACTGAAGAACACAACACTTAAATACCTCCTTCTGATATGATTTAATAACTTAGATCTGAATAAAGCACTGACTCAAAGCTAATAATAGAAACACTATTGAAAATAAACATGAGATAAAAAAATTAAGAGATTATTTAATCATGATCTGTAATTAATTGATTTAATTAATCTATTTTTGGTAAAGGTGCACTAAGTAACTTTTTCATATTTTTAAACATTTTTCTTGAGCCAGTCTGTGCTAATATGACCCTTTACAGGGCGAATGGAAAGTTAAAACCGTCACCAGCTCCTCCTCTCTGATCCATCGATCTGCTGGACTTGTAGAGTCACAGTTTAGGATCAAATCCAAACAGGACACACACATGAACCAACACAAGAAGCAGAGCAGAAACAGAGCAACAACAACACAGAGCTGTAGTAAAACAAGTGTTTAACCATAACGAGGCTGTAATGTGATGTTAGCACTCAGCTAATAATAATGTTGGCTCTACAGTATTTATGAGCCATGGAGGTAAGCCTAATGCTGCATATGGATACTATTTGTTCCTAAGGTTTGTTGTTTTAATTTAATTCTGGTTTTCATCAGCACACTGCAAGTAGAAATACTTAGGTATACTACTGTATGTGTTTTACTCATTTGCTTTAAGATTCAAACATCAGAATGTTAACTGGTGTAACAACTTGTTTTTTCTCTGGAAAATAAAGGAAAAGTAAAAAGAAATAGTCACCTTTCTTAGACTTGGCTCCAATTTTCAGTTTGGAGGGCCAGGCTATCTGCGTCTGGGTCTCATCCATGATCTGAAACAGGTACATTAGTTTATCACACATATCAAGAATGGCTGGAAACTGAATATTGGCAGGAAAACCAACAGAAAACAGTCTTAACCCTTTCATGCATGAAGATAATGATCTCAGTCGTTTTTTTCCACCTCTAAATGCTTTAAATCATGTTTAGGCTTAAAAAAAAACTTTTTAAACTTTATTTGAACTTCTTCTAAAAACATGTTTCTTCCAGAAGGTTTTCAATTATCCACTCAGGTGGACGTGTGTTTTGACTCTAAAATATGGAACTGAACATTTCTGACCACCAACTCTCCTAATGGCATTCATGGCAGTATCAGAATTGTACACTTCCACCTTCATCAATTCTTCCAACAATTCTCTTCTTCTGCATCATGGTACAATTACGTCCAGGGTGCGACTTGTCGGGTGGAATGAGGGGGATTCTGCTCCCCACGGTCAAAGGTTCAGCACTAGCAGTGGAAGGGGTGTGATGGCATGTGACGAGGTGCGGCTCCAAGCAGGACGGAACCGACATCGTCTTCATCCACCAAGACGAACTCACAACGAATTCTCTCTCTGCCTTTTCACAAATCATACGCCAACTACATCACACTCTTTAAAACTATTCGGGGAGGGTGAAGGTGCTGCAGCGGTTCGGTTCCAGAAGCAGTGCCGGTTCTCTCCGGTCCGCATGGAGCTGCACCTCGTCATGCCCCCTCCCCTGCTCAAGCCTCACCTCTGACTGTGAGGAGCAGGTTGTCAGACAGAAACCAGTATTGCTCTGTCAGACCAGTAAGAGGTGCATAGAACCAACCCCCAACCCTGGTGAAAGATTGCTAATGGCCCAATAGACTGCGTAGAACTTTTTTTTTGCCACTTACTACTACTCAGGAATTCATAAGGGAATTGTTAAGGAATTTAATTGATAGGCAGAATCAACAATGTAATTATATTGATAAAAACTTATCAAATCCCACCCCTAGACTGAAGTGTCCTTGAGTGAGACACTGAACCCCATGTAGTCCAAATCTGTCAATCAGGGTGAGTGCGTGTGTGTGTCTGTGTGTGCATGCATGTGTGTGTGTCTGTGCGTGCGTGCGTGCATGTCTGTGCGTGCGTGTGTGTGTGCGTGTGTGTGTGTCTGTGTGTGCATGCGTGTGTGTGTGTCTGTGTGTGCATGCGTGTGTGTGTGTCTGTGCGTGCGTGCGTGCATGTCTGTGCGTGCGTGTGTGTGTGCGTGTGTGTGCATGTGTGAGAAAGAGAAACGCAGTGCAGTTGGTGGCATGGCACTGTTGGCCAGAGATCGGGACTCGAGTGTGAGACTAAGGCTAGTTTATACTTCTCCGACAGCATGTTGGTGTTGTGAAGCAATTCTCCACCAGGACAGCAGAGGGAGTATAACTTTTCTGCAGTAATGCCTCTGGTCGACCAAAGTTTGTTTACTTCAGCTTAGTAATGGCCGACAGAGGGTGAATTTTGATTGAGCTGTAATGGATTTATGTCAAAGAACAAACAATGTTGTTAAAAAGAAATAAATGGGAGTGAAGGAGGCGACGGCGTGTGTTGAATGTCCGTCCAGTGAACAGGCCAAGGCAGACAACGAGCTTACTACTACCTGAGTAGTAGTAAGAGCCGTTCAACCGTTGAGGGACACTGATGGATTATATAAATGTTCGTACTTTCATACTTCTTCTGCCAGACATTTCTTAAGATTCATTCTACTACTACTACTATTCTGTTGATACTGGCGTCAAGCCAGAAATTATCTCGGGGTGTTGAACCGACCAATCAGAGACGTGCACTCTCAGTCTCGTTTGACGGATAGTGAGAAAAGTGAGCTCGGCTCCGTCCGTCCTTGCGGGCCTGTCGGAGAGCCCTTGTGTTGACGGATAATGACATTGCGTGTCTCCGTACCAACGCAGATGGAGAAATATAAAATAGCCTTTAGACTCATGTTGCACCTAAAGACTTGTGACTTGAGCTTTACATGTCCTATAAAGACTAGTTGTGATTTGGACTTAGGGGTTGGGACCCAAGTCTTATGAACAGTCTTTATCTCATATGGTGAAAGTAAACTGGGTAATAATTTACAGACCGGGGGATGAGCACGGCTGCTTGACTGATCCGATGTGCATGAATGGATCGGTTGAGCAGCAGTTTGTTCCAAGATGCTTCAGTTTATTACATTGTTGATTGTACAGAATAAAATCTGATCAATTTACTGGTTAAATGACAAATCTGCAAGAAGGTATATTTTATTAGGCATCTACTTAAATAAAGTGGAAATTTTGAAAAAGTGTACTTACATTGATTTAACTATAGAGAACACTCAAGAAGTTAATATCCAGTAGTTAAAACAGAACAGAATAGAAAAATAGTAAAGAATAACAAAAAATAAATTTCAAATAGAAACTCATGAGTACATTTCAGTGTACGTATACGTAGCAGCTGTTATTGCACCATCTAGATGTAACTGTAAATATGTTTAGCTCAGTTGGTAGAGTGGCCGGTCTGGTAACCGGAGGGTCGCCAGTTCGATCCCCAGCTCCGTCTGGGTTAGACTGTTGCTGTGTCCTTGGGCAAGACACTTCACCCAACTTGCCTGTGTGTGAATGTTGGTGGTGGTCAGAAGGGCCGATGGCGCAGAATGGCAGCCTCTTCTGTCAGACTGCCCCAGGGCAGCTGTGACTACAGACGTCTGTCGTAGTTTACCACCACCGGTGTAAATGTGTGTGTGAATGAATAATGGAGCTTCTGTCAAAGCGCTTTGGGTGTCCTGAAAGGCGCTATATAAATCCAATCCATTATTATTATTATGTCTTTATAGGATTATTCAGGCAATTATTTGTTTCTGCTCAGCACCCAAATCCATCTAATCAAAATACAGGAAAAAAAACCTAGTTGTGAAGACTTTAGAGTTGGACTTGAGGGTTTGGAATAGAAAAAACTCACTACAGTCAGTCTTTGTGACAGCCCATTGATGAGTCTGCTTTCTGTAACCAGGAACATATGTATCAATGGTAAAACAGCAAACTACAGGAAGTTAGGGAAAAAAGGAGAAAGTGGTCAGGAATAAGTCAACATTCCAATAAGGAGGTAGGAGGAAATCTAAACCCTTTTTCTTTTTTTAAATCAAGAAGCAGCTGACCATAGCTGGGTATTTAACTACAAATCTACACACACACCTTTTAAGAGCTGTCTTCTAATGTTAATGTCAGTAAACACACAGAAAATCGTCTGGCCTGCTGTGTCCTACACTTTTGTCCTCAATGTGCTCCATCCTTGTTTTTATAAATGTCCCGCAGGTCTCTGTTTGTTTTAATTCCTTCCAGGGGTCTGTGCTTTCAGGGTGGAGAAGATATGAATTTCCTCGTTTTTAAAAGTCCCAGGCACATGACGAAGCACTGGAGGATTGTGTCAAATCATTACAAAAGCCACGGCTGCCACTTAATACATCTCAGTGGCCAAGTGAATTAAGCCATAAGCAAAACAGTGTTACTCAAATGTGAGTGAGTGTGCATTAAGATTTATCAGCGCTCCCTAAAGATGTGGGGCTTAATAAATGGAAAATGATAACCTTTATGGTTCTTTTTCTTTCAAACATTTGCACAATCTGGTTGCTTTTGTCCAAACAGGAGTACAACATCTTGTCCTAACTTATTCACAAACTTTTAAAAAGCCTAAATTCCTCTAAAATGCATTCTGGAAGTGTTATAGTCTGTTTAGCATCCTATAAAATAGGGTTTGACAGATTTTCCACTGCCAGTCTCACACACCTGTGAAACAGAACGCGAGCTCCAAGAAGTCCAACGTGTGCCTCCTGTTTCTCTGAGTCCGTGATGGTTGACTGGAAGCCCTTTCAGGCCTGACTGATTTCCTATATTCCAGCTCATATTCACATTATAAAAACAGATCCTTAGATGATCAATGCAATGAAGAACCTCTGCAACTATTCTGCAAGAAGAAAACCAAACTACAGCCCTGAGCCATTACGCAGCTTCTGAACTTTTAACACTCTTTATGTTGGAAGCTAATTAGATTTTTCTTTATTAAAGAATGTTTTCCTATGAAATGCTCCAAAACAGTTTATTGTAGGACAATAAAAACCTTGCACAACACATTAGTCCATAAATGTGCTGTTAATGATGTTTTGTTGCATTCTTCTCTCCCTCTCTTAACCCAGTCTGCACATCTTTTAAATTATGATCATTTGGAGGAAAAACAACTCTTTAGTCTTTATTAATACCCACTGTAGCTGAGAATTTCCAATGAAAAAGGACCAGATTTTTGTGTTATATTGTGCAATCAAAATAAAGCCAATTGTAGCCTGCAGTGCTGCAGATCACACGTTGTTGCTGTAAATGTCTTCGTCCCTCCTCTCGGCAGAGCGCTGTGAAAATATTATCAGTCTGTTTAATAGGAATGAGTCTGCATGCTGTGAAATTCAGACCCGAAACCAAAACCTGATGAGTTTTTCTTTTTTCCCCTCACTCTGTTTTCATGCTATCCCGAGGCAGTAACTCTAATCTACTACATGACACCCTCCCACCGTCGCTGGCACATGTGAGAGAGGGCAATAAATCACATTTGCCCCAGAGCTGGACACAAACTGAAATCACACGTTCCCAACAATGGCTGGATAAATTACAAAAAACATTAAAAGAACATTCTGTTCTCTACAATATGGAGGAAATTTCCTTTTTTATTTTAGAGCTTTTGTTCTTTAAGAGCTTGTGACAATGTCTGGATTTGATCACAGAGGCATCCTGCAGAAAAGCTGCAATTTAACAAAAGTGACACCGAGGCAAACTCTCTGAGGTCGCTGTAATTGCAGAGGCAATGCGTGATTGTGAATTTCATAAGAAACTGTAATCTAAAAGTGAAAATTTACAACAAGCTCACTTTTTCTACAACTGTGGAAATTACAAAGCAAGGACGAACGTCGGGAAAGAGCTCAATTAAAAGGTGACATCATTTTTTTATTTATACTTTCCTAAAATGATCAAACATCATAGCATCTGAGGTTGTCACAATTTTCAGTTAAGAAAAAAAAGTTTTGCTCAGAGAAACCCGTTTCCTGTCCAGCTTTGCTGTTCTTGGCCCCGCTCTGCAGATGGGGGACCACACACCATTTTAAAACGCCGATAGTGTTTGTTTTTATGTAGGAGCTTGTGAATACCTCCCAAATGGGTCAAGATTGTTGCACAAATGAAACAACTTATACATTTACCATTCCACCTTCTCTTTTCCACTCCACCCTTTTCTAATTTTAACAAATAAAGAAGGCAATCACCCTGATATGCTTCATGGCACCATCTTGATGTGGTGATGGTTTGCAGCTGCTGTGTGCAGAAACATTAAAAAGTGTATCAGTAAAAGGGATTTTTCAGCCATTTTAATGTGTCTGTAATTTTATAAACTTTTAGCCAGGAAAGTGATCATATTAGGTAACTTCCATGGACACTCAGACTTCACAGAACCTTGTGTTCTGTAATGTTTTAGGACAATTGTACATTTTTTTTTCTGAATTGTTCTTGTATATTCCCATGGACACTTTTTATTTATTTTTACTGAAAGGAACCACACATTACATATAACCACACTTTATTACACTAGAATCAGTACTTGAAAATAAAAAATGGAAAAATGTAACAATGGGAATAAAGTCTTGTTATATGCTATAACAACACTCTCAAGTTGAAATTGTGAATTTTCAAGAATTTCAGTGACACCCTATAGACCCCTTGATGTGTGACGTCACACGCCCAAGAAGACGGCACAGCCCCGCAGAGCACCGCTATTATCCGTCTGTTGTCAATAAATAGAGCTAAATAGTGACAAAATAAAATCTATCAGCATGGTTAACACATGCAAGCTGCACAAATAAATGAAAGAAGGACAGTAACGTAACATTTCACAGGTTTCTGATAAAAATCACCAAAGTCAGAGTTTTAGTGGATTAATCACCACATCATGGAGCCAAAGTCTCATCACAGGTAAAAAAGTTAAATATCTGCCTCATATGTTAAGAGACAACTAGTTATAGACATCTAATGACTTATAAGCAGTGTTGGGTAGTATCGGAAATACATGTATTTAGAATACTGTATTTAAAATACTATTTTGACGTACTGTATTCCGGTACAGTTACTATTTTTAAACATGGTATTCAGAATACAGTTACTTTCGTAATACCATTGGAATACTTGGAATACTTGTGTCTCCATGTTGTGTAGGTTATCTATCCCATAATGCCCCTAAACAACGTGCCTCCATTACCATAACAACCCTACCAAAACTAGAGGGTACACTCCCGACCAGCCGGTTGCAAGGTCACAACAGGTAGCAGCTAGCCTCGTATGGATTCAGACCAAGAGATGGAGTGGTTGGAGGCACAACCGCAGCTGAATCAACCTACAATCAGTGGAGGAATAAATGCATTCATGTCCTGGAAATTCAAGCTAATTTTCATTCTAAAAAAGGAACGGGGCGAGCGAAATATGACGGTGCAGTGTGATCTTTGTCTGCCAGCTAACAACCTACCGGTACTAGCTGCGTCCAAAGACTCTAATCTGAAGAAACACCTTAAAGTTAGTTTTATCTTTCTAGTTTTGCTTCCTTAGTGCTTTATTTAACAGCCTGTATCGTGTTAGTTCTGTCATTTCTCACATTTACAGTGTCGGTGTTGTATCTGAAATGACGTTAGCTTGATGATGTTGTTGTGGTTTCCCCACAATTGTGGGTTTCATGTTAAGAGCTTTCCATCTGGAGTGCAATGAACATCAAGAACATCACTTTGCAATAGACTTAAATCGTGTTTTATAGGGGAAGTATTCCAAGTATTCCAAGTATTTAGAATACAGTACCAGGATTAAGCAAAGTAACGGAATACAGTACAAAATACATTTTAAAAACAGGTATTCAGTATTCTGTAACTGAATACATTTGCAAAGTATTCTCCCCAACACTGCTTATAAGCCTTTGTAAGCTGGTTAAATTAGTTTATTTTTAAATAACTAGACAAAATGTGTTCTGTAGTCAGACCAGGCAGCCATTAATGTCATTGATTTTGTGTTTACTGAGCTCGTCAGGTAGGTCAGAAGTATAAAAATGATTTATTTATTTATTCATAAACTGTCCCTCCTGAGATCAGCCCGTTTGTTTGGGAGAGAACGGAGTCAGAGTCAGTAGCTGTGTTTGTTTTGTGTTTCGGTTCACGGAGCTCATCAGAACAAACCTAGAATCTGTTAATCTACAGAAACTACCGGTGTCATGGTAATCCTTCAACATTAACCCGCACAACGCAGAAGAGATAGGATTACTTTTTCGTTTCTTCAGTTGAGTGAACTTACACCAGACTTTAGTCCAGACGGCCGGACTCTACAGGTAGAGCAGGCTAGCTCCACAGCTCATTAGCTTATTCAAATGGATTCTAGATCTACTCATCACCTTACGCTCTCAATAACGTCACCCCTCCTTACCTGTCTGCTCCCCTAAATCACCATCACCTCTCCCGCTGTCTCAGACAACCGTTTCAAAGCATCAGGAGTTTTTTCCGTAGTCGTTCCCACCCTACGGGACTCTCTCTGGCACCCTTCAGAAATCCAAAAAAGTACGAAAAGCTCACCTATTTAACCAAGCATTTAACCCCCGTTAAGTCGTTTTACTTATTTGTCCGATATGTTTTGTTTCCTGCTTCATTTTTTTAATCTGTAAAACGTCTTGGAGTTGTTAAAAGCGTTTTATTTGTTAGTTTAAACCACAGAGATACAGCTCTGGTTAGCTGCCGGAGCTGGGCTTTTGCCCTCCAGCGACTGAGCTTGTCCAAAAGTACCCAGATGAAAACAATAACTTTCAAGGGGTCTATAAAAGGACAACTATTTGCCCCTCTTTAAAATAATTTACATAGAGTTCTGTCATCATTTGCAACCATAAACATAATCAGCAGAAGGCAAATGTGGCACATCTGGTGCATCCAGTCTGGTGCATCACAGTACACTTTGAACTAGGCTGTGTTTAGCTCATCAGTTCTGTCAAACACACTATTGAAATAGTTTTTCAGGAAGCCATCTACATCAGGTAAGACAGTTATTTATAACTTTAACACAGAAACACACTTCAAAATGGCTGAAAACCCCTTTAAGAAAACGTCCACATAGACAGTACATGCTGTCAATACAAATCACAGCAGCTAATCATGGCAGAAGACCGTTTCCTGGAACTTGCTGCAGTGGTGCAGCTGTTGATTCAGCTGGAATGTGTGTGTGGTAATGTGTGTATGTGATTGTGAGGGAAACAGAGAGGGTTTCTGGTGGTTGTAAAGCAGAGTTTAGACCCAGAGCAGCAGAGCTCGAGGCTGACACCGCCGACTGAACCATCCCATGAGACTCAACAGCCATGTTAACGATCCAAGTGCTAACTTGCAGCTACAGCCTTGTTAACCTGTTAGCAGAAACTAAAACACACATGGTTATCAACAAGCAATCCTACAAACACTCCTAGTGAAGGTCAATCAAGATCATCAACATCATCTACACTTGAAGCCTAAAAGCACACAGATGTTTTGATGCTACTTCTACTGACCTACTTATGTCAGCCTCTCATAATTCCTCAAAAACTGAGTTTTAATCCCAGCTCTTGATTTTTCATATTTGGTCCGTCAGTAAAGAGAAATACAAGCTGCTTCAAGTGCAACGAACCAAATCAAATGAATAATGCCTGGCCCCAGATCTTAGCTAACTGGCACTTTTATAAAACGCCTGGCATTATTTACAGAACCACAACCTCTGGGAAGGAGGAATGGAAGAGGGATCAGGGCTGAACTGGCTGGAGGTTCAAAGGCTTCATTCAACTCAAATCCAGTCCAAGCTTCTCTACGGCGTGCAGCTATCATCCCAACCAGCTTAGCCTCTCATCTCGCTGCTGTCCCACTTCTCTAAAGGGCTAACTGCTCTGTGCCATGAACTCCCAACAGATCACAAACGTTTCCAGCATTAAAGTCTGATGAACTGCTCCCTGACACGTGTTTTCTGTTCAATAATCAAGAGCCTGATTTGCAAAAAAAAAAAAATCCCCTTGTTACAGCAGACTGATAACAATAAGGCACCAGTGATTTAAAAGAGTTTAAAAAAACTAAACATGAAAACAACTGGGGGACACAAAAGAGACTGACTCATCTGAGCCAAGGGAACTTTAGTTGGGAGACTCCCAACAGTCTACTAACATGAAAACACTACTCTGAACTCAAGGAAGTCCAGCAGACGGTGAGTAAGACCAAAGCAAGCGAGCTTTGGGAGATAATTTCATGCTGTTCTCATCAGAGACTGAACTCTAAACGTCATTCCCAAAGCACGGCGAGTAAAACGGTATGCGTCAAAACTGACCTATGCTTTAACTTTATTAGTCTCAGTATGTGAAGTACATGGGTGTGTAGGACGGCAGGAAACCATCCAACTAACAGTTTCCATTTTCATCAACTTCAAGGTATTTCACACACTTCATCCATTTTCTTCCAACAACCCTGCTCAACGCTCCCACTGTGTTTATTTTACTGACTTTAACGGGCATATATGGTGTTCGTGTTATCAAGAATATTCCAAATGGCCTATGAAAACAAGCCTTTAGCACTCCTCATCAGCCTGCCAACACAAACGGCTGCAAGCTAATTTCTACATGATAATTCAACAAATATTAAGAACCGTTTCCGTGAACCAGCTGTGACAAATTTCAAGTGAAAGGCTTTTAACAAAGAAAAGCCAAAACACAGGCGTCCAAATGTTTTCAGAATGGCTTTATGGAATAATACAGACATCCACTCTGAATATTTTAAACAGTGTATTCATATCCAAAACCAATAAGAGGAGGCAAAGCTACCGCACAGCGCATTGAGGAGTCTTTGTTACATTTCCAGTGATGGGAATCACAAGGCGCCTGGTTTGCATTACTTAGTTTTTGAAAACAGCTTTAGGGAAAGTTAAATTGCCTCTTTTTGTGACATTTAACTCAGCTTTCTAACCCCCAAAACCAAAAACAGACAAAAGAGGAATGCTAAAACAAACCACTGTCCATCATTATTCCATCACAGCCTGTTATCATCTGATGAACATATATGAAGGGAAAAAAATCTTGAGATCTTTAAAAGAAACCACATTATCAGTAAAATACACTGATCATCCAGAACCTGGTGTTGATGTTGAATAAAACAACTTGTCTGACTTTTTAATCAGTGTGGTCTGAATTATTTTAACCTATAGTGTGACTTTATACACAATGTTTAAATTAAGAAGCAAGAGGAAATTCTAGAGTTAAGCTAATTGAGTTGTGGTCATTTAGCTGCCAGATCACAGACATGAACACAGTTTCATGTCTGATGATATGTATCATCCAGGGGTCCTCCTGTTTATGTGGTCATCAGAGTTTATTGTTGATATAAACATCAACTGAGGTTTGAGAGGAGCATTAACTGCTGCCTATTAATCTAAGGAAGGGGTCAAGACCACAGAGGTTGTATAAAGACAGACCAATCATCTCCAACTTCTTTCACTGCTGAAAAGTAAAGCCATACTTATTTTGGGTTTGGGTCAGACATCTAGCAAACATTTTTTACAGCTGATGACCAAAACAATATAATGGTGAAAAACTACAGTGGCTGTGAGGGTTCAACATGTTCCAACTAAAAAACTGATAGATTAGAAAAAACAAGCACTTCATACACACATAATACAAAGGAACTTTGCAGGAAACAGGCAGAGCAAAATACAAAAATATAAACAGAATCTAAATGAGGTGAATTGCATGCAAATTACCAAGGAGTGGGAATTTAACGTTAATTTTGATTAATTAATTACAAAAAAATAACGCAATTAATTGCAGCTTGCACTTGATGCAAGCAGAACTAATAGTCCGTGGGATGGAACTAATGTTTGGTTCCTAGTTCCAGCCGTGTATTGTTTTGTGACGGACGTTTCCAGTTTTGCGTTATGAGTGTGCTTGACAGACATCAAAGTAAAGTAATAGGGAATGGGAAATGTGCAAAAACACACTCATAATAAATGGTGTGGTTGTAGGTTTAATGATCTGTCAGCTGCATTTATTCTAATTCGTGTTTAGTTCATGTTTTACAGATCTGTGCTCACTGGTGGAGCTAGCGCTAATGCTAACTACTACAACTACATCTCCATTCAATAAAATTGTACTCCAGTTAACTGAGCCTGTTATTTAAGACTGGCATTAATAAACCTGCTAATAAAATAATAAAGCTCTGTTCTTTTAGATCTGTCCCATTTTAGCCAGGGATACATTTTTTTCTACTGTTTTGAATTTAAATGCAGTTTATACTATCATTTGATTCTGTTCCCCACTAAAAGAATTTTAAATTTAAAAATTGCTTTTGGGGGCAAAGTTTCTTGTACTAAAAAAATGCAATTAATTGCAAATAATTAATTACAAAGCCCCTAATTAATTCAATTAATTTTTTAAATTGAGTCCCACCACTTAAATGAACTGAAAATGACAGACAGGTTTGAGGTTTTTGGAGACAAAAACAGGTGAAATTAGAGGCTAATTTCACTAAGTGAGGTAACACATTATTTTCAATTTAATCTCCATTATGGGTTTAAAGATGTTAAAAAATACAAATATATATTAATAAGTATAATATTTTAGCTCATGGTCCTACACCACAGAAGGCTTTAATAACATCTAAAGTCTTGGAGTAATAAAAACTAGCTGCCAGTAACAAAGTTCTTAAGGATCCAACTTCAAACAATTTGTCTGAAATGCCAAAATGTTGCATCTTTTAAAGGGATACTCCACCGCCAAGTTATTTTTTGTCTATTGCCATATTCCACAGTGCAAGGACATGACGCACGGTTTGCAAACAACGTGTGTGAATACGTGTTTGCGGAAGTAGGTGTCTTTGGGGCCGTGCGTCATGTCCTTGCACTGTTCACTGGAGCTGCGCTGTTCAGCGGAGGGTTACAGCTGCTCTTTGTTATAAAAGTAGTCCCAAGTTAAAAATAGTACATGCAATTCCTACATGTACTATTTGGGAATGAGATTGCATACAAGTCTGAATTGAGATCACGATTTTTTAAACGATTAATTGTGCAGCCCTATTACCAACCCTAATAAGAAACATCAATTCAGGCAAAAGCCACTAAAGGATCATCAGTGATAAACTGAAAGTTATTGAAGCTTCATTTAAAAGAATAAAATGCACATCTTTTAATGAAACAACCAACAACAATGAATTTGAGGAACAGAGATATATTGAAGATAGATGAGCTAAATCTTGATCTATAAACAGATTTTATGACAGTTAGATAAACAGGGGTTTTTTTTTTATCATTTTGCCTAAATCAAATTCAAGCAATTTTCAAGCACAAGATTTAAACATACATAAACAATACACACACACACCAAAAAAACAAAACAAAACAAAAAAAAAACGGTAAAAAGAGGACTAAATATACCATGAGAATTTGAGGGATCCTATGATGCAACTTATTACTGGTGTTTCACCTGAAATTTTAACAACATAAAACATTAAAATTCAAGCCTTTCAAGCCCTCATAGGAACCCTGAATAAAGGAAGTGCTGCTGCCCTGGCTGGGTTTATGTTGAACACAACTCCTAACTGGTGTCATTGTGTAAGTGAGAAGGCCCACATGTGTTGTGTCAGCTGTGTTTTAGTGCCGGAGTCCTGGAGTCCTTTAACGTCACTGAAGTTTCATTGTCTTTATTTGTTTGGATGTGTAGTTAGAAGCGTTTGGAGGATCACCTGACATCAAGACAGAAGAGAGACCCAAAGCAAACACCAACATGAGCAGACTCACCTTCTGAAAGAAATCCTCCCCTCCATTCACTCTCCCCTCAGAGGCAGCTAGAGTGAGACAGAAAAGAAAAATAAATCCATGAAACTACACAGACACTTGGTCCTAACACAGCCAAATCACACACTGATTACTCAAAACGTTTCTGTATCTTCACTCAGACGAGTGTTTCTGGTGGATCTCCATTTCTCTGGGTATTGTGTTTGGAACCGTTAGTGACGGTCCTGATTGGCAGGAATGGAATCAAATGTTCCAAGTCATTTTCTATAATCCACACAGCATCCGTGTAACAAATTGATGGATGCCGTGAAAATATGTGAGCATTTTACAGTAGCTGGTAATTGAGAGTTTCATACCGCACTTGAACCAAATAGCACTGTGTTTTCTTTACTTTATGAAGAAATGTTCCCCTGCTTTTGAGAAAATGTCAAAACACTGTAAATGTCTTTGTGCTAAAATAGAAAAAAACTAACTAACTCAAAAGCCACCTGTAAACAACACTTTTAGAATGGCAGTTTGAAGCAGGTGAGGAAGCCAGGGAAAGTTCCCCAGCTGTTCCAGTGAGTCTGATAGAAGCAAGTCAGGCCTGAAGTGACTCCAACACATCTGCAAGTCCCAGCTCTGCTGATGTAAAATACATATCTGCTATCTGAGGAGAATTCTCATGTTCCTCTGTCATCTGGGAATACAAGGAAGGTTTAATGATGCACTGCAGCCAGTTTTTGAGATGGATCTGTGGTCGTCTGAGTAAACCTGGCAGCAGCAGGACAGAAGGACGGATTATGAAGCTCAGTTAGATGCTGACCTCAGTGAAACGACTAGAATAATGATCAGAGGAGAAAATAAAGTCTTACCACGTTTCACATTTTACTTCAGGATGTACATTTGAACTACAATAAACTGAAAAGTTACTTTATTAGGCTTCAAGAATGGAAATAAATTGAAGACATGAGATGGGCAGTGGACTGCAGCTCTAAAGACCAAAGAAACCATGAAAGATGACATCTAAAATACTTAATGTTTTATCATAGCAGTTAGTAATTCGTTGTGTTGATAATCCTTTTGACCTGCATGCAGATTTATGTCACAGAGCAAAATGAGGAAGCACAAAACCCATTTAGAGTTTCCCATTTAAACCACAAGATAAATGATAAAAAGTCAATGAACAGTTTTATTTTCATCAACACATTAAAACCAGATCACTCTCATCTTCATCCATTCAAGCAGACGTGAAGGAGGTAAACACATCCAGTCAGTCAGGAATAAAGACAGTCTGGATTCTGATGAAATGTGTGAATCAAGCACTCACCATCCCACATATTATATTCAGTATTATACTGTATATCCCCCATATACAATAGAAGACTCATTCTGGCTGCTGCTTGTAGTGAATGCAAGGCCAAATAGAAAAGTAAGGAGGTTAGAAGCTGATTCATAATTAGCCACCAGCTTTAGGACAGCTATTAAAACTAGTGCTGTCAGGCGATTTAAAAATTGTGCGATTAATTAATTATGATCTGTAATTAATTAATCTAATTTTTAATCGCATCTAAAGAAATAGCTAAAGAAAGCCCTCATCTTGAGTTATTGTCATTTAAATTCATTAAATGATTGTGTCAGACCAATAGATTGATATATAACAACTAGTGCTGTCAGATTTAACGCGTTAATTGTGTTAATTAATTTGGAAGACATAACGCGTTAAAAAAAAATTAACGAAATTAACGCAACTTGTGTTTGAAGCAAGGCGGAGCGCTTGTCAGCATCAGATTTCCTACAGCTCCCGTCGCAGCCCGTGTCCTCCCTCCCACTCGCTCCTCAGATCTCATCAGGTCACTCTCTTCACCTGTCTCTCCCCGGTAGACGAACTCAACTCTCCGCTCCTTCCACCGTGAAAACCGAAAGTAATCGGCGGTGAAACTGGACGGTCTCTAGCCTTTAAGGTTTATTCCTGCTCTTTTCTCGCTGTACGGTCCGGTTCGGTTCAGTTCAGCAGGGAGCAGGTGTTACGGCTCCAGTCTGACACCGAGGTCCGAGCGGACGGAGGTGTCAGTTCGGCTCGGTACGAGAAACCCAGACCCTACCCCTATCTGAAAAGTAAAACCAGTACCGGACCGAGGCGATCCCATTCCCACACTAGTCTTTAAACAATAGAGATCTGAGTGACCCGGACCCCTCATTGAAAACGAGGCAGACCGTGGGTCAGTTTGAACACTGCAAAAAATGATTCTCTCAGTGTTTCCACATGTTGGAAATCTATGGGATAAGATTTGTGCCAAAAAGACCAACCAAAAAAGATAGAAAAACACACAAAATATATCCAAATATTGCAACCAAAAAGAACAAAGCTTTTATTATTATTTTAAAACAATACCCTTCTGAAATGGTACATAAAATAAACAAATAGATTTATAAAGTACTGTCTTTAGGGTCTGTCCAGTTTTAGTCAGGAATTTTTGTTTTTCAACAGTTTTGAACTGAAATGCAATTTAAATGCATTTTTTCATCAATTATAAAAGCTTTAAAAATGATTTTTAAAAACATCTTGGCATATTTCTTGGTTGGACATTGTAAACTGCATGTCATTTCATTTTTCTGAAAAGAAGCGATTAAATGCGATTAATCGTGATTAATTTCTTTCAAATTTGCGATGAATTAGTTAATTTATTTTAATTGACTGACAGCACTAATAACAACATAAAGTGTCTTTATGAAGTCATTTATTGTGTTTAACAGACTTGAACAGATTCAGTCCCAGTGCAACCATTACTTTGGTCACTGGACTCAGTCTGCAGCAGCTCTGTTAACCCCCCATCTGATTTTAGGTTCTGGTTTATCTGCTGTAAAGCACATTGTGTTGCTCTGCAGGAAATGTGCTCTATAAATAAAGTTTGATTTGATTTGATCTTCCACCAAGAATGAAATTTACATTTCAAAGGTGTGTGTGTGGGGGGGGGCACAACTTGAATACAGGGGTGGGAGGAGGTGGAGAAGAGGGGCTGAACTGCCTAAACAGAGCCATGATATTAAACCTATATCTATAAACAGCCATTATTCATTTAATATAGTGCAACATAGTTTTAGACAGTAAAAACTACAGGGATCAAAACTGACTTTAAAAACGAGCAGAGGACACGTTCCCCCTGCACCCCCCAAACTGTACGTCCGTGTCTTCCGTCAGGCACCACTGACTGGACCGGCTCCAGTCCAGCGGTGTACCACTGGTAACCAGTGGTCAGCGCTGACTGGACCGGCTCCAGTCCAGCGGTGTACCACTGGTAACCAGAAAACCAGTGGATAGAGCAATCTAGAATTAACAGAATTCAAGATCAAATGTAGAGCATTTTAGAGAAATCTCAACTTTGATTATCCATCTTTTTGGTTTTCACACCAACGAACCAATCTGAATCTATGTTTTGCAGATCAATAATCCACTGAGCCAATGAAAAGCTGTTATTTTTATTACTTCATCTGCCTTAAACACAGGAGGAACATCAACATTTAACGACCGTCTCAGATGTGGAAACAAAGAAGTTGAAACCATATGAGATTCATATTTAGTTCCTTCAAAATCCTCTGGCTGTTGTTGAGAGTTTCTGTGATTTTTACAGACTGTGACGCACCTGGCTGGCAGGTTACCAAACGCTGAGCTCCATCAGACAGCAGAAGGCAGCTTTTCACAGTCAATAATGTGTTTTTAGTTTCATTCAAAACATTGTTATTTATTGGCAACATGAACAAATATGATGGAAAATAAAAAGAAAATATATTTATGTATGCAGATATATATGTTGTTTTTTTAAATTAATTATTACAGGAAATTTTTTTGTAGATTTATTTTTGTCATATTAACATTTTTATTCTTTCCTTTTTTTAATTATTTGCCCTTTTCTTATCTGCCTGTTTGCTCCTTTGTCTTGTTTTAGTCTGTCACTTCTGTTTGGTTCTTCCTGCTTGTATCATATAAAATGCACTGTGTACACCGTCATCTTGTATAATTAGAAAAAAGATCTAAATAAAAGGAAAAATGCTGCCAGTGGCAACATGCAGAGTATAAAACAAATATATTCATCTAAAACTGGGAAAGACACGTATGTACAGCAATTCCTGAATGAAGTAGAAGTATTCTTATGAGAACTTGAATGTCTGCAGGATTTCCTCCAAACTTTTTACAGAATTTTCTCCCCCTTTATCCTAGTGAAATATCTGGAAAATTAGGCAATGTTAGAATTTACTGCAGCTAATCTTCCAAATCACTTAGAGCAAGTGTTTCATAGCCTCACCTACAAAACTGATTTGTAATTACCTGTTAATATTGAAGATATAATGAAATACTTGTATTGGTAAACAGTTTCCCCACATTTTTCAAATATTTTGATTCTTGTGTTATTTGAAGACTTTACCCAACTTAATGCTGACCTGAATCGGGGAAAAAGTTAGCTAATATTTAGCTAATAAACTTGATGTTTTGATTTACTCATAAATATGAAGGTACATATTGTCATAATAATCATCCAATCACATGACTTCTCCTACCACTGCTATGCTGACGACACCCAGCTCTACCTGTCATTCCCACCTGATGACCTCACAGTCTCAGCACAAATCTCAGACTCTCTCTCTGATATATCTAGATGGATGAAATCCCATCATCTCCAGCTCAACCTCTCCAAAACTGAACTGCTGGTCATCCCAGACAAACCAACCATACAACACAATATCTCAATCCACACTGACTCTCTATCTCTGGTCCATCACAGACAGCTGAAATCTGGGTGTTGTGACTGACGACCTGCTGACCTTTAAAGATCATGTTGTCATTGCCATCATCATGTCAT
Organism: Callopanchax toddi; assembly: GCA_006937965.1. Taxonomy (NCBI): domain Eukaryota; kingdom Metazoa; phylum Chordata; class Actinopteri; order Cyprinodontiformes; family Nothobranchiidae; genus Callopanchax; species Callopanchax toddi. The sequence continues at coordinate 679,480 of SSNR01000096.1, read as the reverse complement.
TGTCATTGAATGTTGTCATTCATGCTGCTTCACTTTGTTTAACATACAAAAGATCAGACCATACCTGACACAATACACCGCCCAGCTCCTGGTTCAGTCTATGGTCATCTCCCTCCTCGACCACTGCAACACCCTTCTAACTGGTCTCCAGTCTGCACTGTGAAACCTCTACAAATGGTTCAGAACGCAGCAGCATGGTTGGTCTTCAATCAGCCTAAAAGAGCACACGTCACCTCTCTGTTCACTGAGCTCCACTGGCTACCTTTAGCTGCTGCATTGCTAACACTAGCATACAAAGTCCTGAAAGGAACGGCTCCATCTACTTGAATCCTCTTGCTAAGGCTTACGTCACGGCTTGGTCATCAAAGGATCATCAGCTAGCAGATCCTACACCACGCTGGGACAGTCCAGACTCTTCTCATGTGCCGTTCCACGATGGTGGAATGACCTACCAAGCTACCAGAGCAGGGCGTCCCTGTCCATCTTCAAGAAACTCTTGAACAGAAGCTAGAGCTAGTCTAGAAGAACATCTTCTAGACTAGCTCCTACCTTCCCCTACTCATCTGTAGTCTTCATGCACTTCACTCTATCCTGTGTTCTTTTCCCTCACTGTCACCTCAGAGACTGACTAGTGTTCGACCATCTGAGTAGTTTGTTAGGGTTTGGGTTAGGGTTAGTTGTTTGTTAGCCTTAAAGTCAATTCTTGGTTACAATATCACATGTAAGTCGCTTTGGATAAAAGCGTCTGATGAATACATAAACATGTTGATGAATTGAAAGCATCACATAATTTATGCTAAATAAGCAACATGAAAAATAAAAACAAAACAAAAAAACAGTCAAATTGTCTGACATGTTTAGTTATCTAGGACAAAATCCAACTGGACAAAAACAAAAAACTGAAAATAAACAGTTAAAAAAGATGCATAAGTACCACAGTGTGTTTGATTGTTAACCTCCCAGTTACACAAACAACACAACAGCATTTTTGGCACACGACTGCAGGAAACCGAGGGAATCTGATGTGGAACATGAGTGAAAACGTGAGCAATGTGTGGAGAGCAAAACATCCTGTTGGCACATGTGCAAACTGGCCATGAGAGAAGACACAGAACAGTCAAATTTAACACAAAATTAAGCTGCTAGTGTCACTATCAAAAGCAATCGGACAAGCAAGCCACCATGAGTAAATCTAATAAAACACCTTATTTTAAGAAATAGTCCAAACAGTTGGCTGACTTTGTATTAGCTGTACATAACAAGCAAATAGAGAGGACTTGTTAGATTCCCCTCATCACATCAAGGTTTTAACTTGTGGTGACTTTAACTTGCACATTGATGACTCTGATTGTAACAGCAGCTGATTGTATATCCATCACTGATTTTTTTTAACTTTGAACATGTTTCAGGCCCCACCAATAAACTCGGTCACACTTTGGATCTTGTTGTCTCTCTGGGACTAAACATCAATTATTTAAATGTTGAAGAGGTTCATGTGAGTGGCCACAGCTGAGTTTTCTTTAATGTTGATCCTGTCCCTCACAAACCGAGATCTGAAAGACTCATCAGTCAGCAGTTGATGGTTTTCCTGTCTTATTATTTGACAGAATCTGTGTATGTTTGACAGTTTAAACTAAGAATGGTGTTATTAATTTCCTTTTGTTAAAAGGGGCAGAAATGATAAGTTATTTTATCTGCTCCTTTTCATTCAAATTGTTTTGTGTTATGTATATACTTTGATGTTGTTTTTAATCTTTATTTTATTTTGAATGAAATAAATTTTAATTAAAAAAAAAAAGCTTGTCGATGATCTGAACTCCTTTATCCATTCATTTAATCTTAGATATAGTGGCTAAAGTTAAACAGAGTGCTGGATCCCACAGAATGAACAGTCCTTGATGGATGAAAATATTTACAGTTTCAGAAGTCATACGCTCCAACCCGGGTCCTCAGGTCCACAGACCAGAATCTTCTAGCAGTTCAAAGGACCAGATATAAAGTCCAGGTGATCGCTCTTTAGTCTGCTGAACCTCCACTTTGGATCACTTTATAATGTTTTTTTTAATGTAGAAGGCGCTACACACATTAACTTTACTTACATAGCATTAAAAGTGGTTCACCCCTACAACCCACAGATGTCATTTCAGGACAACTTGAAATTATGCAGAAAACTTTCCCCCATTTAGTAGATAAAAAATAAATCTCTCTTCAAAAAAACCCCACTGCCAACATCAACATGATTTCAATTAATTATTGAATTGCTACTTATTAGTGCTGGGCCGATAACGCCGTTAACGCGCTGCGTTAACGCAAAACTGTTATCGCGCGATAAAAAAAATAACGCCGTTAATCTAAATTGGGTCGCTGGGTCTAGGAGATGTACAGGCATTACCAAATGGCAGACTCCGATCCTGGCCCGGATCTTTCCGGAGTCCGGACCTGCAGCAGGACCCGTTGCCCCGGTCTAGCTGAAGGAGGCGCGGCTCCTGTCTCCCGAACGCTCGCTTCACCTGGAGCGGCTCCCGGATCCGACCCGATCCTTCACCCGGACCGGGAGCCGCGGCTCCAGGTAAAGCGCGCGTTCGGGAGACGTGAGGCGTGTCTCCTTCACCGGGAGACGGTTCCGGTCCAGGATTTTTACCTGGACCCAAGGAGGTGAAAGAGGCGCGTCCGGGAGCCGCGCGCCCGTGCCAACCTCGGCATACGCTCCCTCCTCCTGAACCGGACCGTGTGGTTCAGAGCTTGATCCAGGTTGGAGGAGACGCAGCAGAGCGCTGACCGAGTCACGAACCCGCGGCAACAACTTGGTAGAGTTCCCGCAGAACTTCGACCAAGTCATCAACCAGGTCTGGACTGGCTGTCTGGGTTCCAGGTGTTTCCTGGTGAACCGACGTGTTATTTGGGCCGACAGCCTCAGCTGTGCACGCGCCTCTCGTTAAAGTGAATGTGGCAGCGCGTGCTGCGTTTCTCAGCATAACTGACAGCTGAACATTCAACCAATCAAACAATATCAACACTAAAACACATTGATTGTCAATGACTTTATCAGAGGTTTGTCTTTAGTTTTCAGACTCGTTAATGTTTAAATCCCCTAAAGTGGTTTTATTTAACAAAAACATGATGAAACAGCCCTATGGGATAATGTGAAATAAACAGTAGAGAAATGAAGTCATTTTAAGGCAGATTTAATCCATTACAGATAAACTGGATGCTACAATCATTTGTTGACAGCTAAAAAAAATCAGCATGAAGTTATTTAATGTAAAAAAGAGAGATGATGCTTTAATCAGGTCACCTGTAAACTAAATGTAATCCTTTACTGTCAGGAGATGAGAAGGTTTCTACAGTAAAACTATTAAAACAGAGTGAGCCTCAGAAAACAGCTGTAAAGTTAAAGGAGACAGACCTCTGATGACAGATCAATGTGTTTTAGTGTTAAAATGTTTCATCCTGATAACTTGATCAACCATCAGAGGTTGTTAAAATGAGCTCAGAGCTCATCTGGTCTGGAGGTTCTGGTTTGTGACTCAGGTCTGGGTTTCTGAGGGAAGTTCTGACAGGTTTAGTATTTCTTGTTAGGTTAGTAACAGCTGATCCAAACAGTGGATCAGCTGTTACTAACCTTAAACTCTAGACTTGAAGTATCACGACTCTTCAGCCTCATGAACACACATACCGGTATTATGAACCCTTTGGCAGAATTCAAATGAGCCATTTTAATCTAGATTAATCTAGATTAATTTCAAAATTAATCTAGATTAATCTAGATTAAAAAAATTAATCTATGCCCACCTCTACTACTTATATTCACATTCACGCACACACTGACATCTAAATGTTGAAAACAGTTTACTTTATGGGAACCATGTGAGCTAAGAAAAAGGCAAACCTCAGTTTGACGACCTTCAGTTTAACCCAACTGCTCTTATAAATTTGATTGTCAAACATCATAAAACTAAAGACAAAGATGAAGATCTTTTGCAAAATGTTTTTGATTTTTTTTCCCTGAAAGAACTGTTCCACAAAAACCCCATGAATCAGGTCTCCAAATCCGTATTTGTTTGCCAATAGAAGTTTAAATGATAGACTTTTATTAGGACACAAATCCAATAAATACTTTGACTTAAAATGTACTTTCCTATTTGACGTATTATTTATATACATTTCCACAAAAGGCATCAATGGTGAAAATCAGAAAACAGTTCTGTTGTCTGATTCATGTTGGAAAATATGCAGCTAATAATAGAAACTCAATTGATTGAAAGCTAATTTAAAAGAAAAAAACTGACGTTTAAAGGTAATCACATCCACACCCTCTAAGTGTCTCCACATTATTTCCTGATAAATTGAATCACTGTCCCTGCATTTAAGAATGTTGGACGTACTAGCGGAAAGCACACAGGACTCATCACTGCCAGATGGAGCCGGTCTGCTTTCCATTATTTTGCGGAAAGACAAAGTTTCTGGGAGATTCCGCTGTTTTGACAGTAAAGGAATGTAAACAGCGTTTATTTCTACGGTTATGACTTCAGTTCACACACAACAATACAGCAAACAATAGAGACACAAACCCCGAGGAATCAAATCACAATCTGAGTTTCAGCTTCACTTTACGAAGGTAAAATGCTACAAATGCTATGGTAGAATAAATCCTGATGGGACACATGTTAGTCATTACTTTAACATGTTATACAATAACATTCTTTCATTCATCACCAAATAAAGTGGAAGTTGTTCACCTGGGGCCAGATGTACAAACAATGTGAGTGGACATAAATCAGCTGTACACCTTTCCTCATTTAAAGAACAGGGATTATACCGGAGGAAAGGTGATTAGCAGAGAATGTGTGCACTTCAAGTTTAGATTATTCAATGGACAGAAAAATGCATCACAGTTTATTTCATGTTTTCTTCCTATTTTTGGGAGTTCACAAAGTGAGACATGTCTGAATGACTAAATGATACAGTTGTTTTAAAAGTATCTGCTGCAGGACTTCACAGTCAGACAGGTTGATCCAGGTCACCACTTTAACTCCAGAGGCCTGGGTTTCATAACAAACTGCAACTTTCATCTGAGGAAAGTTCACAGTCTGCCTAAAGTCAGTGATAGATACACAAGGCAGTCTTAAGGCACACTATGTAACTTTTTAATATTTTTAAATCGTTTTCTTGAGCCAGTATATGACTCTTTACAGGGTTAATGAAAACTCATTCAGCCCCATCTGCTGCTTGGATCCAGAATACCACATTTGCAACTTCCGAGTCTCCGGTTCGGTGCCCTGAAGTCTCACAATGTCACGCATCTGGTGTGAAACAGTAACACTTTAATCTATCCATGTTTCCACCTCAGAGCCTGCTCAGGACAGACGAGCTGAAGACACAGACATCATAGATATGAGCTAAGAGATCTATCGTGTTCATCATGGCGGAGCCTCCAAAGAAACAAAGAAAACCTTTATCCGATGGTTGAAAACACAGGCGAACAGCGACGGGAGGGGTAAACAGCTCCTCAACAGTGATTCAAAACAAACACTAGGGAGTGCTAAAAACAAGCCAAAACTGCCTAGTGTCTTAAAATAAAAAAGAAAATCTAATTATTTTATTTATAAAGCACTATTCATGCTGGGGCAGCTCAAAGTGCTATACAGATTTGCTATAAGCTTTGCAGAGATTGGAAGGCTTCAAGCCAGGAGAGGAAAATAAATACTATTTTTTAAAACTAAAATGTAAATCTTTAAGGAAAAAAAAAAACACTACCAGTAAATAATTTTACATATTTATTTTAAAGCGGCTCTCTGGATTATTTTTCTCTGTATCAAAGTTTTCTAAATGTTTTAAATGATATTTCAGGTCTAAACTATGATCTATGGGTTGAGTTCCACAACATCTGTCATTCTGATGAAGACCCTCCTTCCTCCTAGAGACCCCTATCCATTATTTCTTGACGCCAACATTTTTCAGCCAATGAAATTCAAATGTCTGCATTCTCTCAACATGCACGCGCATCGACCAAACCTGTACCAGTAGGGGGCGCTGTCGTACAGGAAACTCCGTGTGTTTCTCTGCCGTCTCAGCTGTTCACTGAGGACTCACAGCTCATTTCTACTAAAAACCTACCCATTCCCCAGATAAAGACGGGTTTATTTTTATTTTTAAACCTTTCACCTCACAGAATGGCAAGGCTTGACAGGATTATGCGTTTATTTTGGTCAGAAAGTTCATCCAGGGCCGAGTCAAGTTCAGCTTCAGAGTCCAGCAGCAGCTCGGTGCTAACAGAGCTAATATCAGAAGCAGCAGGGACAGAGAGGGCTCATCAGACCCTCGTAGTATTGTTGGAATAAGATTGTGAACTGTGAGTGATTAAACCCTACACATTGAGCTGTACAGTTCATGTCCGAAGTATATGCACCGTGTGCACGCGCGCACACGCGACCGGACGCGCGTGTCAAGATGTTTTGAGGAGGAGCCTTTGGACGCTAGATTCAAAAACTGCTCTCCTGATGAAATCCTCCGGAGTGCAGCTTTAATTATTAGTTCCCTTTAAAAATAAATATATATAATTATTGGAGAATGATTGTCATGAGGCTGTTGGTGCTGGCGGAGTTATTTGATTTTAATTCCAGCTTGTGGTGAAACAAACTATAACATTACGTATAAAAACACTTAAGCTCCTCCAGAATTCCTGTTGCTTCAAAGTGGTTTTGTTGATGAAATTAAATTAAATCTGCAGATGTGACAAACTTGCTGTGAAAAAATTTGAGGCAGGCTGTACCACTCATCACAGCTTTGGTACAATCAAAACTTTGTAAATCTGAAGGCACAAAATGGCCAATTTGTCATGTGATGTCACAAATTTCAGCCTGAACTGCCATAATTGACCTTTTTCTGTGAAACAATCCAATGCTTCTTCACAATCTCTCCATTAAATGTTCAGCTGAGAAAATGCATCTCCAGCAGAAAACCTCCCACTGAGGAGTTCAGGTGTGAACAGCAGCTGTGGAAAGTATGTGAACAGAATTGCTCCCATATTCTCATGAAATCTCCAAAAAATAAACCATACATTCAATCGATAGCATTGAGTCGGGCCGTTTTTCCAGTGATGGAGCCGTTTCCATAAATTAAAAATAAATCCAGAGACAGCATGTTTCTGGGAGTGTATAACCTCACAGCTGACAGGTAGTTGGCAGTAGTTGAACTGAAAGCTAAATGAAAACAGACAGTTCTGTCTCCCTGTGAATTGCTCTGGCATACTTTATTCAAGCTGGCACATAAACAACTGAATGGGGCACCCGAGACATGATTTAGCTGTTTCTACAAGGCAGCAACAGAATCTAATCACTAATTCTAGATGGAGGTGTCATGCAGCTACAGCAGAAACTGTTGACTGGTCTCCATGATCATTCATATCAGATCAGTGTTGCCAAAGAAGCTATTTAAGTTTTCAACAAGCTTTGAAATACAAATGCATCTCAAATTTAAGCACCTTTGGCTACCTGAGCCCACCCCCGCCCGTCACAGGAGCGCACATCCTCACAAACGTTAGCAAACAGTCATGGTGAAGCTACAAGAAAAGGTTGGCAGCTGCTTCGTAGATAGTTGATCAACGAGCACAAAAGTATTTTTTTACTCCTTTCATCGGAGACCCTGAAGACCCACCAACGTTTCACAAATGCGTGGAGAAGAGAGATGGACGGAGCTCGACTCCCCAGCTGCTCCACCCGTTTGAAATGAAGGTTTTGCTTCAGGAAGTGGAATGAGCCTTTGGAAAAACAACAGCTGCACTTAAAGTAAGGGCCAATTTGACGAATGCAGAGCTTTTACATGTTATTGAGATGTTAAAGAATTGATTCAGAGTGGATAGAAAGTGCAGAATATGGACCTTTAAGATGTTCTAGGATCTGACAGAACTATAACATCTACATTTAACAACATCAGTGAACAAATTCTGCTTTACAAACACAATTGAGGCCAAACTCTTATCTATCTATACTAAGAGATCCTCCTTCGTGATATTGGAAACTCCAACTTTCACCATAACAGTCGACTAGGAAATCTGACTTCCAGTTCTGATTCCAGTAATGACTTCCAACTGTATAACATTTTCTTAGTTTCTTCACTCAGACTCTGTTAGTCTTCCCTGTGATTTCCTTGAGTTTATTTGTTGTACTTTATCACCGCATCACCTATTTATTTAATAAAAGCATTAACTTTAATTAATTTCCTGCCTCCTTGGTCGGCATTTGAGTCTTTTGTTAACACCTTCTCATGACATTCATATTCACAAAACTGAACATACGTCATATTTTGGTCACCCTCTGTTACAGGAACTTTTATTCTGGATAATCCTGAAAAGGCTGCCAAGCAAAATCATAAAAACCTTCCAGGAAAACAAGAATCACACACACAAAGATTATGAGGATGGCAGCGTTGAGATGGAAAGGAATTAAAAAAAAAAAACGTTTCTACGGCAACTTCAGTTTTAACAAAGCTCATTCTGTTAAATGATTAGCAAAAAGTTCTAACAACACATCTTCATAGTGGGATGATTCTGATCAGGAAATAAGAGATTTGTGTTTTTTTTTCAACATTTTGTAAAAGTTGTCAAATGATAACAGAATACTGCACATTCCTGGTGCCTGGTATCTACTGTGTTAGATCCCCCAGGGAGCACAGGGAGGCAGGCTCTCTGCACTGTAAACATTTCTCTGTAGTTATTAGGACATCACTGACATTGTGTGTTCACAGCATATTTATTACTGAGCAGGTTATTAGTACATTTTGAGTTAGGGTTACTGATGAGTCCATTTAGAAAGCTAGTATGTAATGATAGACTTCACCATTCAGGCCTGGTTTTGGTAAGTGCTTCAGGTCAGAAAAGTAAAAAAATTTGATTTCCCTTTTTAATCCCCCATCCTTTCAATAGAAAAGACTAGATTAGAAAAAATATTTTCATAGAAATAGTCCTTTTCTCCATTTTTTAGTGGAGAAAAGGTAGATTGTAGTGGATGTTGAATGAGAGAGAACAAACCAAAACCGAAGGTTGCCATACATAAACACTAAAGCTCCTGGGGGAGGGGTTAAAGGCAGCAGTGTGTGTGTGTGTGTGTGTGTGTGTGTGTGTGTGTGTGTGTGTGTGTGTGTGTGTGTGTGTGTGTGTGTGTGTGTGAAGTGCAGGAAAAGCCAAGAAGTGCCACCCCCATGAAACATTTCTAAAATAGCAACCGCAAACCAGACAGAATGTAAATCTGCACTTTGAAAAACGTTGATGAAAAAGAGGTTTGAGGGCCGTAGAAAAACAGGTATTCATTTCAGCCCATTTACAGTTCCAAAAGCAAAGAAATGGGTCACAGCACTCCAGCTTCACTCGAAATGTTGAACTAGCACTCTGGGTTTTATTTTTCTTGAGTAATCAATTACAGGTTTTTCCTGCCGACTGAAGCTCAATTATATTACAGCTTCTGAAAGCCTCATCATGCCCAGCATGAAGGAATTCAACGTGTAAGCAAAGCTGAATAAAACTGTTTAATTGTATCAGCATGTTTCTAAAAAGAAAGGAAAACGAAGCGGGGGAAAGACGTCAAGACATAAACCATGCAAAACCCATTCAAGTTCGTCAATTAAATCTGCCATTGAATAAAAACTGAAGAACTTTTCATAACACTTCAACAATAGTTACAGGTTAAAGCTGCACTCTGCAACGTTGTAAACAAGCTAAGTATCGCTAGTTATTTTACAGAAGCACGTCTCAGAGCACTCACCCCTCCCGTCGGGTATAATCGGTAAGCCAGCCTTCCCGTGGACATGGGACCATGCGTTGCCGCGGTTACAACAGAGACCAAAACTCCAGCCGTAGAAACGTTTCCCCAGCTTTTCCTCTTTTCACCTCCAAATGTTTTTATTTTTCTGCTAGCTGAAAATGTGTTTTTTTGGGGGAGGGACTCTGGTATTTTTTCCTAAAATGGAAGCGCTAACAGCCGGCTGTTTCTGTCCTTTCTCACTTCGGGATGTTCTGCTGTAAAATGTGCCCGGGTGGATTAATGGCGGATCCAAGCAGTGCGGCAGACAGACAGCCGGATTGTCCAATCATTGGCTGAAGTTTTTAAAGAACTGCATCAGTGAACAAATTCTGCTTTACAAACACAATCGAGGCCAAACTCTTATCTATCTACACTAAGAGATCCTCCTTCATGATACTGGAAACTCCAACTTTCACCATAACAGTCGACTAGGAAATCTGACTTCCAGTTCTGATTCCAGTAATGACTTCCAACTGTATAACATTGTCTTAGTTTCTTCACTCAGACTCTGTTAGTCTTCCCTGTGATTTCCTTGAGTTTATTTGTTGTACTTTCTTATCACCGCATCACCTATTTATTTAGGACAACTACTTTATTGACTTCTTTCGGGTTTTTTAATCTCCATAATATATTTATAGCTATACTATGTTAGAAGAACGTTGTTAAAAGGCTTTAAAAAAAAAAACGTTAAAAGCTACATTGTTTACCAAAGCACAGACAGCAGTTTTAAGATGTTCTAACAAATTAGGTGATTTTACTTTAATAAATACAGTCTCTCATTTTAAGTGATGCTCAGAAGTACTTGTTTTAACAGAAGCATTTCACTTCAAAATCAATGAGAAAGTAATAAACTAAAATACCAAAGGCACTTTTAACATGTTGTGGAGCAGTATTGGGGGAAGTCCAACTCCCTCATATGTCTTCACATGTCTAAGCAGAGGTCTTGTTTTGGTTAAAGAAAGTTCTTTTTCTGTGTCTAAAATGTCATCTTAAGCCTAAACAGCTGCACTTCTTACTAAGATACAGATGCTAGTAATACAGGAAGTGCGTTTCACCACATGTTTAGGCCTAGATAGGTTGCAAGGAAGGACCCATCTTTGTTGCTTTCATCCTCCACAGAGGGTTGTGGATATTCAACCAGTGTTGTCCTCCAAGAAGCTACAGTTCTCTGTATCCATTGAGATTACTGCCATTTCCAAAGTAGAACAAAATATAGAACCTGCATCAGCACAACTATGGCTGCACAATATATAGCTAATTTTACTATCACAATATCAGTATCACAAAGAACTGTTAAGTGGACTTTACACCGGATGTGGTTTTCTTACTGAACGTCTCCGGTACTTTGCTCCTGCGAGAGCACCAAATCTCAGTGGTCCACGCGAGTTCACGCGATAGCAAATAAACAGAAGGTGGAACAAAAGTTCCACTTATTTCAAATAAATAATTGTAAAGAATTGCTGCGGAAAGTTAACTTTGTTACGCAGCTGCAACAACTGTGTTTGTCTGTGTAGGAAGTCTGTAAAGATGCAAAACCTTCTTCAGTTTTTTACTACACAGTTTGCTAAATGTCTAAATGTAATGGATATGTTGTCCTGTCTTAAACACAGAACGAGCAGCTGCCTCTCACTCCAACAAATCAAAACAGGATGATTTTTAGGAGGGAAATCTTAAAGATACAGGAGCTAAAACAAAGAGTTTTACAGCAAAATGAACCAGGGGTGCTGCATTATTACACAAATACAAACATTACATTATTGCATACAGTATAATGTGGCTATTTATTTAGTGCTAAATAATAAAAAAAACTAATATACAGGTAATGTGGGATCTTTAAAACCTTCATGACATGGAACGTAAAATCACAAGGAAAGTGATTACATGGTTTATTATCATCAGCAGTTTCGTCTATTTGACTAATAAACTGACTTTGCAGCTTTCGATTAAATATTAATTAATTAAAATGTATAAATCTTTGTCCTGAAGCCAAGCAGCATCAGACTAAAACCTGTCTTTGCTCAAGGATAATTGAGAATTCCTATGAATATAATATTCTGTATAACAGGTACACATGGCTGTTTGCTCAAACTGCCATTTGACTATTAGAGAATTGATTAGCACAATTCAAACAGGAGATCTAATTTACCTTCTTACAGGGTGACTGAGGTAAGAGTATCCTCCTAACCCTGACCCTCTGATGAAATGAAAACAGATTTTGTCTAATTGGTTTAAATTGTTCTAAATAGGGTCTGGCTGCTTTGGTAGATTTGTAACTATAACAGATTTTGCATGGGACTCAGTGAGATGCTGATCACTTGATCTCCTGGTAACAGTTGATTTTCAGATCTCAACTTGAGAGGGTTTTTCCTTTCTAGTGCTGGCACTGTCCTAGGTTTTCCAGTCTTTACTGTTATTCTGTCCAGTGGAAATATGTAAAATGCTTCTCTCCAAATTCTCTGCTTTTCCATATTTACTTTCACTTTAGTCCACTAAATGAGGAAAACTTCCAAAGTGTCTCTAAATATTAATCATGAGGCGTTATGTGGACATCCTATAGTTTCTGGCAGTGTTTTTTTTTCTTCAGTTTTCTGGGTTTGGTTATGTTAGAAGGTTAACGTCAGGATTGTGTGTAGCACTGGGCAAAGACATGGGAAATTCAGCAGATCTGATGAAAGCTGGAACAACAGAGCAGTGTTTGAACGTTCAAGAGGGAGCAGTAAAGGGGAGAACTAGAAAACGAAAGCCTGCAGCACATTCCCCAAAAGACACTCACTTCCTGTCTGTGAGTCTTACTCAGCATCTAGGAGGAAGAGGAGGCTGAGGCCCTCACATATTGTACCCTCATTTTATGGGTTTTAAAAGTCAAATAAAGTCATTTTCTTGTCCCAAAGACGCTGCACAATAATCTACTGGTACTGGTCCCCAACCTTTTATTTCACCATGAACTGATCAGGCAATACATCTGTTCTGCACACAAGTTCTGCACAGACTTCGGCTTATACCTCTGTGTCATCTTCTTTCTTTGTTTATATTTTTGGATTTAGAATAAAAAACGCAAAGAAAACTACAAGAAAATATTGGCCGTATCAAAAACTGCAGGAGATGATCTCAGAAAAAGAGTTCCAACTTCCCGTTATAGTGTTCTATTTTCATCCTCGAATGTGCGAAAATGACCGCTTGTGGCCAAAATAGAAATGTTCATATTTCGTTTGCCTTTTTCAAACCGAATATGAAATAATTTTTAGTTAAAATGTACACAGTTTTAGGAAAAATCAGAGACCAGCAAGTCTTTATTTGATAAATTAAACATGCAAAATGCAAAATGGTCAAAATGACCATCAAGGCCGTTCTAGTGTTAAACAGAGCCATGATATTTAAACCTACACCTAAAAACAACAGCAAGAATCCATTTAATATAGTGGAACTATGGTTTTAGACAGTAAAAACTACAGGACTCTAAACTGACTTTAAAATGATGTCCATTATGTCCATGTGACCCAGTGATCTTTCAGTCCTTTACTTCTCTCAGCTGATATTCTGTCTTTGCCTGTTTTCTCCTCATTTTCTTTTCTCTCTTCTTGTTGAAAAATAGAATCGGTTCAGTTAAACTTCACTAAGTGACTGTGTGTGAATGTCGGTGGTGGTCAGAAGGGCCGATGGCTACAGCCTCGCTTCTGTCAGACTGGCCCAGGGCAGCTGTGACTACAGACGTCTGTCATAGTTTACCATCACCGGTGTAAATGTGTGCGTGAAAGAATAATGGAGCCTCTGTCAAAGCGCTTTGGGTGTCTAGAAAGGCGCTATATAAATCCAATCCATTATTATTATTATTATTATTATTATTATTATAAAACCTTAAAGGATTTAATCATTAATAGAAAATAAATGCAAAGTTAAGAAAAGCTTTTCTTTTTATATAATAAAACTGTGTTTAATACAGTGAGAATACAGTGTTTCATATACATACACCTGTCTCCTTTTCTCCTCCCCTCTCCTCTCTCTCCTCATGTCTGTGTCTGCTAAGGATCCTTTATTGCAGGGAGGATTAATAAGGTAAGGGATCCACATCTTTCCGCTCCAAGCCACACATCATGCCCCCAGCTGTTCTTCTATCACTATTTCCAAGTTCCAGCAGGCAGGGGCTTCTCTAACAGGGCAGCTGGTATTCTGAGCGCTGCATTTATGAAATGAGCGTCGGTGGCTGGTGTTGTTTCACTTTCACTTTCGGAGCAATGCGCTCTGACGTTTTCACTCGCTTGCCTAAATGCAAATAATTACATAATCCGGTTATGAGGGTTCGCGCGATACAAGTTATCTCAACAAGACATATTGTGACATTTTAATATCGCAAGATCTCATTACACCCCTACTAGCTGTTTGCAGATTACAGATTGCAACTTTAAGTTTCATTTTCACATTTGAACCGGTGGCGGTCGTCGGTCTCACAATACAGCAAGAGTTTATCGGTTTCTAGAAACAGGAAGTGGTGACAAATTAGTGGCGAAATTTGAGTATTTAACTCTTGCACAAAAGGTTCTACTGATGTGTGAGAATGCTACATTACCCATTTGTAAACTTCAGCTATTTTGCATAAGAACGTTTTTGTTTACTGTGTAAATGTAAAATGTGCTGCGTTTGTATAGAGCATGGACTACCAAGTACTTTACATTCAGTCACAAACTCTGATGGCAGTGAGCTATATTGAAGGAACAGAAGTAAGGCAACCAGACACAGGCAATGCAGGACCCTCGGACCACCACCAGCAGGCAATGTAGTAAAGTGTCTCGCCCAAGGACACAACAGAGTGGAAGCAGGATTCGAACCAACAACCCTCCAGTTGCAAGACACAATCACTGAGCTACTGCTGCTCCAACTTCATGGTGTTTATGCTGCTTCAGCAGCATGAACAGTAGCAGTCATTCAGATGTTGTTTGGTTGAAACAATCTCTGTTTTCAAGTTCTACTTTATTCTTAACTGTACTACTAAGTTGTGTACTGAAAATATCTTTTGTGTGTTTCCATTCTAAAACAAAGCTTACCATTAATAGTCTGTGGTTCAGGAGCTGGGAAAACAAATTAGTTCAATGAGGAAATGGATTCACTTAGCCTAATTGTAGGCTGTCGCCACCATTTTTAGTAAACATGCTGTTACAATGTGAGGCCCACCAGGTCTGTACTCGGTCCCAAACAACACTAAACTATCATCCTCAGGGATAGAGTTAGGTTTGAATAAAATATAGAAGAAGACACAGGTAATGTAGAGTTTAGGTGTCTCAGTCAATGAACATCTAGTTCTCATACAGTGTCTTCTGCACACATGCTTTCCTGAAAGCCTTTCACTCTGTTCCAGGGTGACAAGAACACAGCAGTAAACCCAGAGAGCAGCCAGCGTGGGGTTTTGTTCTCACGTCACACTCTATTTACTGATCTGAGCCCAGAAAAACCTGCATCCCTGCCAGTGCTACAGACTGCAAATGTGTAATTGCTGAGCAGCTAATAATTTCCATTATTCTCTGGTGTAGATTTGTGTCACAACAGAAGGGTTAAAGCACTGCTGATACACAGAGTAGCTCAAGTGTACAGGTTTGATTTGATTTTGAGGAGATATTTTGGTCACTCAGTGGTTTTTTTTTTTTTTTTTAATGGTCAGAGAGTTTCTAGGGGGGTTTATTCACCACAACTTATGCCATCCTGCCACACAGCTCCCATCAGTCTGAGGTCTGCTCTGATCTTTTACCTTTATCATCAGGAGACAGCACCACTTATTACTGAGAGCGTTGTTAAATGCTATTTAAAAGTCCTAATGTGTACCAGAGGATTTAGATACACTCCTGCACTTAAGAGATAAAAACCCCAAATCTGGCAACACTAAAGTGGTTTATATTCAGGGGTGCACATAACTGGTACACCAGTGTGCATGCACACCAGATATTATACGTGCATACCTGATCCCTCTGCCTGAAAGCGTTTTTGCAGTCCTGTGCTTTTGCATGTACCGATCGCACAGCCCACGATCAGACACTGACTAGCTTCACATCCTGTTGCAGGGCGCTGCAAAGCAGCGCTCAAAGTAGAATTAATAAACTGCAGAAGCTTGTTGACAAACACGCACTGCGCACACAGAAAACTGGATCTGCCCCCACTCCCCAGAAGCGAATTCATATCAAGGAGGTGTGCCATGTTCTCCCTCAAGTACCTCAATGAAAAAATTATATGCACCTTTGTTCATATGCTTTACTTAAGACTTACTGGAAAAAAATGTATAAAGTGAAATAAAAACCTACTTTAATTAAATAAGCAGATTAGTTGTTTTTATTGCCAGCTGCTAAAAGACAAAATGCAATAATATTTTTATCTGTCTTAGTTTTAGAAAATACAGTATCTCATAAACCTGCTGATAGACTCTAACGAAGCGATTTCACGGTTACCGGTGTAGAAGTAAATCCCAGTAAAAATGTTGACAATAATAATTACTGTCTTGTTTTAAAAATATGTAATTATCTCAGTGGATTAACACGTTTGCGGTGTAGGCGCGGTGAGCCCTTCCAGCCACCATCCTATCTGCTGAAGTTTCCGCACATGCGCACTTTGTAGTGTTTACCAAAACCTTCTTGAAGCTGAAGCTAAAATGTTGGCGGAAGGAGGAGAAAACAGTATGGGCATATTTTGGATATTTGAAAAATGCAGAGGGACAGTTGACTAAAGACGGCTATCCTGTTTGCAGAATGTACCAGAAAAAAGTGTCTGCGAAAGGCAGCAACATCACACATCAGTTTTGTGTTTTGACGCTTCTTCTTCCGGCTTCTGTTGAGAGCGGTCGCACTGTTCCTTCTCTCCCTTGTGTGTTCCTCCTGCAGCTGTTTTTGTCTTCTGAGCATTTTCCTCATTCCTTCTGGTTAAATATTTTTATTTTTCTTGATATGGCTTTGGTTTGCTGGCTTCCCAACAAAATGGATACAATTTTTTACACTCTCAAAACGGAGGAGGGGACTCCGCGGCTGACTGAGACAAGAGCTGTGGGGTTCGTAATGGATCAGATTGCGGGTCCTGCAAGTCTGTCTCTGGAGGTCTACAATTTTGGATTAATGATGATCGGGTGCACGCTCATTGGAATCTGCATGGACCTGGTTTATCGGAAAACAACGGAGCTAACAGGTGCAATTGACAGGATTCCTGTGCTTCAAAGGGGGCTGATGCGTGCTTTGAACACTGAAACACTCGCGAGGACTGAGTTGTCTCGTAGGACTGTCTGCGAACGAACTCTGGCGCGGAGTGAATTACGATTGATGTGTCGAACTACACGGATCAGATGGGACTGGCCAGGTTTTCAAATTTGGACGGGATGAAGCCAGTGAGACAGACATTTAAGGCGGCTGTAACAAACAGGACTGCCTGCTCCAAACACATTCTGTTATCTTATCTGGTGACCCTGAAAACATTCTCCTACTCAACAGAGTGAATGAAGCGACTGCTCAGCCCCCCCTTCTCTACGCTCTCTCACCTAACTCTCCTCCCCCCCTACTGGGAGTGAAGGTCGGTCAGCTGTGCCGTGTCCTTGCTGCTGGTGGAGATCCTGACCCCCCCCCACCCTCCTTGATGTGTTTATCGGTTGTTGTGACTGTGTGTAAAATGCTACTCCCTCCCTCCATTTTGTTTACATTTTCTTCTGCTCCCATCTTTATTTTTT
Source organism: Callopanchax toddi (assembly GCA_006937965.1). Lineage (NCBI taxonomy): Eukaryota > Metazoa > Chordata > Actinopteri > Cyprinodontiformes > Nothobranchiidae > Callopanchax > Callopanchax toddi. The sequence continues at coordinate 661,996 of SSNR01000096.1, read as the reverse complement.
TTGCCCAAATATTGTGTTGAAGTTGCCCCAATATTTCTGCCCAAGACTTTAGTTCCTTACAAAAGCCAATGTCCCACTTTATCTCATAATTTACAATGCAGGTCCCCTGATGGTACCCCAAATCTTGAAGTTTGCCCCAATATTTCTCTTTGCCCAAGCCCAAGTAAATGTCCCACTTTAACTCATAATTTACAATGTAGGTCCCCTGATGGTACCCCAAATCTTGCCCAAATATTGTATCTGGCTCCCATCTTTATTTTTGGTCCAAATATTGTATTGAAGTTGCCCCAATATTTCTGCCCAAGACTTTAGTTCCTTACACAAGTCAATGTCCCACTATATCTCATAATTTACAATGTAGATCCCCTGAAGGTACCCCAAATCTTGCCCAAATATTGTATCTGGTACCCCCAAATCTCTGTTTTGTTTTGTTTTTATTTTCAATGTATCTCATCATTTACAATGTACGTAGCTCCCCTGATGGTACCCCAAATCTTGCCCAAATATTGTATCTGGTACCCCCAAATCTCTGTTTTGTTTTTATTTTCAATGTATCTCATCATTTACAATGTACGTAGCTCCCCTGATGGTACCCCAAATCTTGCCCAAATATTGTATCTGGTACCCCAAATCTTGAAGTTTGCCCCAATATTTCTCTTTGCCCAAGCCCAAGTAAATGTCCCACTTTAACTCATAATTTACAATGTAGGTCCCCTGATGGTACCCCAAATCTTGCCCAAGCCTGAGTAAATGTCCCACTTTAAGTCAAAATTTACAATGTAGGTCCCCTGATGGTACCCCAAATCTTGCCCAAATATTGTATCTGGTACCCCCAAATCTCTGTTTTGTTTTTATTTTCAATGTATCTCATCATTTACAATGTACGTAGCTCCCCTGATGGTACCCCAAATCTTGCCCAAATATTGTATCTGGTACCCCCAAATCTCTGCTTTGGTTTGTTTTTTATTTTCAATGTATCTCATCATTTACATTGTACGTAGATCCCCTGAAGGTACCCCAAATCTTGCCCAAATTTTGTATCTGGTACCCCCAAATCTCTGTTTTGTTTTTTATTTTCAATGTTTTCTCTGTTTTGTTTTGTTTTTGTTTATATTGTCAAGCGCTTTGTGATGTATATCTGTGAAAGGCGCTATATAAATAAACTTTACTTACTTACTTACTTACATCAGCTTGACCATCACCCATAACTCTACAGTCAATGCGAGGAAAGGTAACGTTAGCGTTTTAGCTGAAATACATGATGTGAGGACTTTGGGTTGAGGGAGAATGAAACGAGTCACCCAATAACGCTCACTGCCAGCATATAAACTGTGTCGCGGACACCCCCATATTGGTCTTTGTCAGACACATGACATACCTGTTCACCACACACACACCCTGTGCCATTTTGAGTATGAGTCGCGTTGTTATCAAGTTTTTGCTTCTTGTGATCTGGCAGGGCAGCCCTTCACACAACACGAGTGTTTTTTTCTGCAGGTTAATAAGCTCACAACACACACAGCGACCATTGTGTCTTCTGTTGTTTACACTCATCCATCCCATGATGCAATGCACCATACGTCATCTGACAAAGACCGAGTGAAATGATGCTATTCATTGCAGGGCTCACAGGGGGGCAGATAAGAGTTGGTCACTGTTGATGCTGCTGAAGCATGTCAAAATAAGTTCACCAGAACTCCAGCTTAGCAGGAAATAACTGGTCGTTTATTAGCCATGCTGCGGGGAGCGGGAGCAGTACAGAGATAATACCACTTTGGCGTAACGTACGACGGGTAACCATAGCAACGGGGTTGTTTTTGTCAAATACGGTGGCCCATGCAGTACAATAGGGTGTTGGTCAACTGATCTACAGTCGCCAATTCTGATTATGAATTATTATGAATTTAACAATGATTACTGCCTGATAACATCTCCCCAAATCTGAAAAGCTGACTGGAAGGACACAAGCTGAGGACAATATTTTCCTGATGTAGAGGGTTTATTTAGTTGTCTAGTTGAACATATTCAACACCCTTTAAAAAAAATACCACAATAATAATTTTGGTCACAATAACCGTGAGGTTAAATTTTCACACCGTGACAACCCTAGTAGTAACTGGATACATCTGCAGCTGATGATCTCTTTCAGACAGCTTCATTCAAGATGCCACAAATAATCCACTTTTGCAAACACAGAAATAACTATATCTCTGTCAGTTTTACAGCCACTGAACTAAAATGCGCCAATAGATCATAAGTAACGCTATTTTTAGGATTTGACCAAAACAGTTCTGGACCAACTGAAGGCGGTCCAGGGCTTTTTGGTTCAAACATGTCAAAAGTGTGTTAGAGTCATCTAGACGGGAGTAAATCAAAGCATGAAGAACCATTTCCTGTTCAGGTTTTGATACCAACCTTCTCAGTTTGGAAATATTTCTCAGATGATAAAAACAGTTACAGACCAGCTGTTTTGAGTGACCTTCAAGAGACATTGATTGGTCAAAAATACCCAGATTCCTCAAGTTTGTCTTGACGGCAGAATCTAAATGACCAATATGTTGACTGATCAGAGGGACCATTCTGTCAGGACCAACAATCAGACTTCAGTCTTTAACTGAAGGAAGTTATTTATTAACCAGATGTTGGTATCACCTGGCTTGTTAACTAGGAGATGTTTTAGTCACTGGGTGGTTGGGAGATTATTTGGATATGTGAATGAGTTAATCCATCAACTGCAAAAATAAACAAATATACAGATTGCAGAATTATGAGCAGAGATGCATCAAGGTCAGAAAAGTTGTCCTTAACATATTATTTATCCTGCTCCTTAGAAACACATTAATTTCTCCACCAAATCTGATCATTCGGACTAAATGAAGGCTAACTAAGTATCAGCAGTTTGCACAGATAACAGGATAGTTCCTTATTCTGTTACCATCACAACAAGTCAAAGGACTTAAGGAAAGTATGTTTCAAAACAAAAGCATGGTACATTAAAATTAACAACCTGATGGGTATTTATCTAAACTTTACAACTATTCATCTCTCCACTGTGTCAACCCTTAACAAAGGTTTATTCAAATACTAGCCATAAACACCATAACTGCTAGCAGGAGTGATTGTGGAAGCAGTTTCCAAAGTTTAGTGTCTTCCAAGATCTATAAAAACCTTTTTAAATATTTTTTATTCCTTTGCCAGATGGTCCTTACAGTCTCACTAAGTCAACGTGTGCAGCCATATTACCCAGTCAGCAGTTAGAGTAATGCTGTGAGAGAAGTAATGGCTCTTTCCTGAAGGTCAAATCACACTTCATTTTCTGGGAAAGACAAACCAGAGATATTGTCACAGACAATATAACACTGGATAAAGGAATATACTGGAGTTCCCATCAAATGATTTCAATATGAGCCAAACTCTGACCTTCAGAATATTATGAACCACATCCAGATCTAGAATGTATCCAATCAAAACAGCCAGATGTTAGGAAGGTCTGAGCTAAACAGATGAGGCTGAAAGAACCAATTGTTAAGGGTTGGAATTTACACCTACAGAGTAAAAAGGATCAGATCTAGTGAGCTGGAACACATCCAGACCTTTACCGGAGCTTGTCTTTAGTGTTTGCAAAGTTCAACAGATTCTAGAACTGTGTAACATCTACTGAGACAAACGGTACATGCTGGATTTGCTGCAGAGAGGTCAAAGGTGAAAGCAGTTTCATGGCTGACATTTAAACTTCAACATGACTACCGGTAATCAGAGAGACTGGAGCAAAGCAGCCATTTCTACTCTGTATCCAGGCTGTAATGTCAACACAAACTGAGTCAGCAATGATGTCATCAAGGAGCGATTGGGAAACAGGACGCTGGAATAAATCACAGAGCGGACTGTTGAGCTCCACTCAAGCAGATATGAGTTTTATATACAAATGCATAAACAGAGGCTATTCAGTAAGAAGTGTTACTACGTGGCTTATGGAATGTCCGGAGGACTTGGATTCGGGGATGGCCTCTGGTTAAGTTGTTTTCCTGGAAGAGTTTGGGATGACATGGAGCTTTGAGGAATGTCAGACACCAGGACATTCTGAAGGGGTGCTACATGTGAGGAAACGGAACACACATCTGTGTGTTAAGGCTGCTTTACGAAACATAAAGACTAATTAGAACATCTAGAAAATCACTGAAAAGCACAATTCACCAATAAAATAAGGTTTTCTGCAAAGCTGACAGACTTAATAATTGCCTTGTTTTCTTTTCAATATTTTCTTGACTGATAAGATTCCTCCAAAGGCTGTTTGGCTGCTTTACAGGTCCAACTTTGTGTCTTTCTGCTAACGTGATGAAGAATCAAGCCCTCTTACCTAATGCTCAAATATCAGGCACTGATAGAAATATGACAAATGACCTCAACCTTTTGAATTTCAAGGGACTTTTCTGCAGAACCCAGCCTGGCCTCTTTTTTTTTTACAAGCTCTTAACAATTCACTGTAACACATGCACGTAAAACATCAGAGTACTAATGGCTAGGAAGTGAGTAGAAATCTGTCTGATTAGGAGCACAATGCAGAAAGGCTGTGACATTTTGATACCATATTGCATAAAAGTTACATTTCAACAGTTTATACATTTTTCTGTATTTTTTGAGTAAAAAGTCAGTCCAGTCTGTAGCATCAGTTATTGTTTGTTGACTCTTACTGGAAACGAAGCAAACTGAATGTTCAGGAATCTTAAGTTTAGTCTGGAAACAGACACTATACAGGGATTTGTGCAGCGACACCTGGTGGCCACAGCGTGTTACTGTAGGTGCAGCATGGACGCTTTTACTCGTTTGAAGTCTTGTTAAAGTTTCAGGTTGTATGTACAGCCATTAAACTGAACAGTAGCCCACTTATTTCAGTGTTCTGGTATAGATTTACTTTATTCTGTTGAATAATTTGGCGCTAAATCTCAGGGTTATAACCAAAGCCCTTTAATTGGAGGCTTAGACTTAATTGATTGATCTTAATTGTCCTAATTGACACTTCCGGGTCACATTCTAAGTTGCTTTTAAACATTGCTATCAAAAATGCTTAGAGTTTCGGGAAATAAAAGCTAAATTTTACACGTTGTGGGTATTTAAGGGGTTTCTGGCAAAAACTTAATGAGAATAAGGAGACTGGTTACATTTCTTTACCTAACAACATGATTTCCAGCTTCTTGCGGTCCACGCGGAACCTCTCCTCGGTCCACTCCGGGTCTGGCAGCGGAAGGGGGCCGCTCAGATCCTCCTCTGACCCGGGGAGAGGAGAGTCGGTGCTGCGCTCGCTGTTGGAGCCCTGGTCCGACTGCTGCAAGTATCCGCTTAGAGCGTCGCACTGGGCAGCCATGACGCTGCGCTGCTTCTCCAGGGGCCACTGCGATTTATTAAAAGTAGAACTAAAAGAAAAAATTAAAGAAAAAAGCAGCTGGACGTGTGTGAAAGTTTTAATTCCGTCACTTGGCGGCGTCGTGTGAACTCATTTCAGGAGAGTTGTTTTTATTCCTCCAGTTTCTTCAAGCTCCTCCGTTTTCCCCCATTGGTTCTAAAAATAGGCAGCAGGCAGCTCACCGATCCGGTCGCTGTTTGTTGTCTGTGCTGAGTTAACGGAGCTCACATACCAACCAACTCCTCAGGAAAGTTTCACGTGTCAGGCAGCCTGGAAAAAAGAAAAGGAGCAGACTCCTCCCAGAAAGTTTCAGAACATCCCCCGAGTTCCTCCAAACTTCAGTTCCGAGAATGAAACAGGATTTCATTAGGTTTTTGTTCTTGAGTGTTCAGCCTTTTGTTTTATTTGGTATAAAAACTATTATAGTCAGACATGAATTTAAAATCAGGATGATATGTATATCAGGTCTTTTAATATGACGTCTATCTGACTCACAGGAATAAGGGCAGGACAAGGAAGCAAAAAGAAAAGAACTAAATAAACCTTTTGAAATAAAACAATGCCAAAAATAATTATTTTATTAATTCTGGAGCACTAGGAGCTGCCCACCACTGAAAAAAATATCATCGTGTTGAAAGGATAGATAATCTAGACTAGATTATACATATTTTGCAGATTTAGTCATTTTCTCCACAGATCTTGTCTAATTCTACTGAGCTGTGGTTTAAACAGGATTTAAAGCAGTTTCAGGTTTACATTTCACAAGTTACTTAACAAAATTCTGAAAAGAAAACTATTGTTTTCAATATTAAGAGGAAAACGACAAAAAAGGTCCTTTTTTGTGATCGTGATTCTCTCACGATTTTTTTCCAATATAAATATTTATTGCACTTATTACCTGCACATCAACTTTGTAACAGCTGACACTGAACATAAAAACAATAAATGTCTCCTTTGTCTTCTCTTACGTACACAACCTTTAAATAATTTTAACAATAATAACAATTTTGAACTTTGTCATTTGAGAGAGAAAGAGGAGTGCTTGTTTTCATGCAGATCATGTCCCGGATCAAATGTGGTACAATTGTTGTCTTCTTTTTTTTAAATCGTTGTCATTTGGAAATGAGATCACATACAAGTATGAATTAAGATCACGATTTTTTTTTACGATTACCAGTAATTGTGCAGCCCTTGCCCTACATAATATCCATCCATCCATCCATCCATCCATCCATCCATCCATCCATCCATCCATCCATCCATCCATCCATCCATCCATCCATCCATCCATCCATCCATCCATCCATCTTCTTTAACCGTGTATGCTCCACTAAGGGTGCATACATAATATTGTGCAGAAAAAATACAAGAGCTGCAAGTATAAGAAAATCTCACCAAAACAAGTAAATGCATGTTACTGATGAGTGAAGCTGAGCCAATTTTAATTTCTTAAATATTATTATTAATATTAAGTTGAATGAAATTAGCAATACAAGCTTGCCTAAAATGTTTTGACAGTTTTACCAGTAGACATATATACTGTGTACTTTTCTTGATTTGTGAGATTATGTTTATTCTAAAATACCAAATGTTTTAGCTTAAACCAAATTATGAGAGAAACAAAATGTGTAACATGTGAGTGCTCATTGAATCTGTGGTGGGGTGCATGTGTGTGTGTGTGTGTGTGTGTGTGTGTGTGTGTGTGTGTTGGCGGGGGTGGGGGGCAACAAAACATGATTATGTGTTTATTCATATAATTTTTATATTTCATATGCAGACAACCCCCCTGAATGCATGAAATGATGTCTTTTGTTTGTCCTGTGACAACGAACTCCACCCCCTGTTGAAATCTCATCCCTCACCTTTGCTGCCCTCAGAGAAGTAGATCACCACACAGAATGTTTTTGCTGTTATGTATGACAGTTTGTTGATTTTTACAAAAACATTTTTCTAAGTGATTGTGTGTTGTTGCTTACACTATAAGTAACATTTTAGTTAACCGTTTGCAAAAATGCTTTAGAAATAACGTTTCTGACACAGAAAAATGAACTTGGCTTTTAGCGATTTATACATTTTATATAAATCCAAAAACATATTAACAAATAGGTCTTTCTGTAAAATTGTGTAAAAAGTAGTTCTCACTTCTCTACTATAAAGGCCACCATATGCTGCCTGTATAAAAAATATAACTACTCTGCTCAAATGTTTAGGATCACTTGGAAATTTTCCTTTTTGTCTGCTGAATAAAAAATACAGCAAATGACCTGAACAAGCAGACATTGTAGGAGAAAATCAAGATTTTAATGGAAATAATGAATGTTTTCATCAAATTCTGCTTTTGTTGCTGATTCCTTAAATATTGCTGACACTTTTGAGGGTGATTTTTAGGTTAATTATCCTGTTGTAAGAGGAGAATGGTTCCAATCAAATGCTGTCTACATTGTGTTTCAAAATCTCTCATGGTAGACATTTAAGGGTTAAATAGCAGGAACATTTTTTTGCATCTTAAGAATTACATTTTTAATCTACAAAAGAACATAAATTATTTTTAAATTGTCTTCTTTTATAAGATAACTGCATCTTAACATTTACCAGTATTGAATAAAAGAAAAACACAGGGCAAAATGCCTCAATAACATGAAACACTATTTGGAATAACTTTTTATTGATTTAGTTTAATCTATGGGTTGTTGTTTTTTCCCCCTCTATAATCATTAAATTTTTTGATAAATCCTGTTTTTTCTCTCAAGTTATAATTAAATTGAATGTGTTCTATATTAAATTCAAAAGATTGTTGCCTTAAGCTAAAAAAACAAAAACAAAAAAACCCCAGTCGTTAAAAACAGTTAATTATCAGTCAGGAGAGTGGGTTTGAATTTTATCATGGAGCCTCTCTAATAATGTTTTGAATTGGTAAACATAGTAGAAGGTGGTCTAATTTTTGTTTCCACTTTCTTCACCACTAAAGCAAAGTGCTAAAGTAACAACATACACATAAACAGTCATTTCATAAACAAACTTCCATTAAATATTAAACAGATTAGAAAAATTCCTCATGTTGGTCATAAAAGCAACATGTACATGTTTTGTTAGCGAAGAGTAAAGTCTGCCATCTAGTGGTCATATGAATGATGAAATAGTCACTGAAAACTGCAGCAATGTTGGTCCAAAAATACACCAACAAAAAAAGTTAGGGATCTTTGTCTTAGTGGTGAATTTTTTTCCAATGCAGTGTAATAATATGAAAGCTGGGCATGTAAGTAGAAGCATGTAAATGTGATTTCCTCATCTTAAACAGTTTATTGAACCACAAGCAAACAACAATGGTGTACCCCAACAAAACATGTCAATGTCTCAATATCTGGTTATGTGACCTGGAACATCCACTGTAGCTTAAAGGGATACTCCACCAGAAAGTGATTTTTTGTCTATATTCCTCAGAGTTAGATCAGTGGGCAAAAACTATTTGTAAACAGCCCAGCCATTTTCCTGATCCAGCAGTACTACTTTAGCTTTAGCTTAGCGTAAAACTGTAAGTGAATGGTAACTACTAGCATGCTAGTAGTTACCATTCACTTAGTGTTTTACGCTAAGCTAAAGGAGTATTGCCAGAGGCGAATATCCGCCTGCCGGATCAGGAAAACGGCTGGGCTGTTTACAAATAGTTTTTGTCCACTGATCTAATTCTGAGGAATATGGCAATAGACAAAAAAAAAAAATCACTTTCTGGTGGAGTATCCCTTTAATGATGTCTCATGCTGTTTACAAGTTGCCTTATTGTCTGCCGAGTCATGGCGTCTCACTCTTCTTGAAGTTTCTGTGGGACAGTTACCAGCTTCTGTACGGTGACTCAGCTGAACCCATAGGTTTTCTATTGGATTCAGGTCTGAAGAAAGTCCAGATCACTCCATTTGAGATGTCCCAGTCTCCATGGGACTTTGATTAACTGGAGCGCTGTCATCCATTAGGCCTGTGTTGATCATGCATAGAACAATGAACTGGTTTAATGTTATCCAGGTAGTATGAGTTTGTCACAGAGACATCCACAAAGTGCTGAGCAGTTCTGCATTGACTGCACCAGAGTTGGTTAATCCTGATCCTCTGGGGCCACAGTCCTGCATGTTTTAGGTGTTTCTCTGCATAAACACACCTGATCTGAATTGGTGGGTGATTAAGAGGCTCCTGGTGGCCTTGAAGGCACACCAAGGGGGTAATTCACTAATTAAATCAGGTATGTTTAAACAAGGAAATTAAAACATGCTACATACTGGCCCTCAATGACCAGGATTGCCCACCACTTGACTAGACACAACCTGCCCACACTGTAACACGACCACCACCAAAGGCTGGTCTGGTGACAACAGCTGATGCATTTCTGCTCAGCGTTAATCAACTTTCATCAGCAAACAGCACTGAGGCCCACTGGTCCCTCGTTCAGCATAAATGCTCCCTGGATGATGGAAGATGATGACACCTGTACCTGGTGGTGTGTTCAGGTACCCTTAGGTCATCTAGCACTCAGATCACACTGATCATGTAAACGGTTTCCATTTTCTGATGGGACACTTGGGTTCCTTTCACCCCCCTAAATGTTCCTGGAGTTGTGTGACATTCATCATCTGGTTCCTCAGGTCACTGTTCACAATGATGACGTCATCAGTGTGGGACGTGGCCAAAGGGTGTCCACCGTGTCTTTCTGTGACTCCTCCAAAAGAGATTTTCTGTAGCAACCTGCTGATTACCCTCTGTGACCTCTAAGGTCAATGGAGACTTCGGAGCACAGAGTTTGAAGCGCCTCCTTGGTGACATTCTGTTGATCAGCTGTTAAGTGTGGTCTTGGTCTCATCATGTCAGAATGTAAACATCATGATGAGGATACCAGTTCTAATGGATCCAGGACATCTATTGGGCGATTCATGGACCAAACAGCCATTGTGAATTTTGCCATTAAGCTCATTGTTAGAAAACAGCAAGTTGTGCAAAAAGTACTGAAACATTAAAGAGTTGGTCATGTGCATTCAAAGGTTTAAAGGTCAGATTAAGGTTATTTTAGGTTATTTCCTGAAATTATATCAGAAAGACAACTATCCCTAACTTTTGTGAAGTGTATGTTTACTCAATTGTACTGCAGAGGGGAAAATTAAATAGAATTAAATTAATGCGTCATCTTTTTATTTTAAGATAATTCAAAATACAGTCATGTACAATACAAATTTTGTAAAAGAAAAATACAAGCACTCCATCTCAGCATGTCAAATAAAATGATCGAAATAATACCAGTAATGCCAAAATAATAAAATAAAGAGGTCAAGTAAAATTTCAGAAGAGAAAGTGCATTTATGTGTATTAAACACTTCAGCTACAGCCAGTGAGGATAAAGCAGTTGAACAGTACTGTCATAGTTTAAGGAGTTCTGGGAGGCGTTACTTCTCAAACATCATTCCGTTACATTGCATACCTCTGGGTCCATTCTCTGGCCAGTTTGTTATACCTGTTAGGAAAAAAACAAAGAATAGTAGGTACTTTAGTTGTTGTGTTTTACATAAGCTAAGTAATACTCACTTTTGCCTGTCTGATTTGTAGATATGTGCAATGTCAGGGACCAGCGGATCATCTGGATTTGGGTCACACAGCAAAGAGCATATGGACAATAAAACTGCAAGAAAAAAAGAGATCAACATTAGTTTGCAAGGAGCTTTCAAACAAAACAATCCTTAGATATTCAGTTACCCAGCTAAACAGAAATGAACAAACCTTTCTCCAAACATCATTGTATCATAAATCTGTTTGTTTACTCTGCTAAAAATAGGATGTTTCTGACAGGTTTAGCTATCAAAACACATCAAACTACCAGTATTTGCTCCAAACATTCAATTCTACTCTTCCCAGTCATCTTAAAACCAAATTCAAGAAGATTTCAAAAAATTTTTAAGAGACTTTTCCACAAATATTCTAATACCAACAATAAAATGTCTTTGGAAAAGTAAAATTCTCAAAGCATTTACTATGGGTGTGTGAGTGATCAGGTGTGAAATGCTGCTTTATGCTCTTTTCTGCTGAGCTGTTTATTTCCACTTTCTTGACAATACCAATATAATCAAGACAATGTAGTACTGATACAAACAGAAACATAGCCATCAAGAAATCACAAATGCAATTATTGATGTGCTTTAAACAAAAACAGCAACTTCCACAACTTTATGCATTACATCCTGCCTCCTCTCTGCACCCTAAACAGATGCTTACATCCACCCTATTCCTCACATTTCAGAGTGCATTTTCAGCACAGAGCCTCTCACTGTGAAATCAATGTGTCAAGAGCAAATGCTGAAAAGGTTCACACTAAATTGTCAGCACCTTTGTGCGTTTGTGTGTGAAAACAGCTATCACACTTTGAGCTCATCTCTGAAATTCCCTTCCATGGTTACAATTTAACCAAATAGTTCTTTGTGACTCGTGGAATTTACAGGTAAAATGTAGTTTTTAGTTACCCTTTGATATTGTCAGTGCAGGTGACCACTGTGACCTCAAGATGTCAAGACAAATGCTACCATTGCTGTTTATGTTTGGGTGGTAGATTTTTGTAGTGAAGGCAACCTGTGAAAATAAAGAAAGCGCACATATTATTAACAATATAACAGTTTAAATCTTGAATATGGATCTTATTATGTTTTCTTTAAAAAGTAAAGCTGCTTCTGACTGTCATGTAGATTGATGATTATTAATACACTCTGGAAAATATCAGAAAACACTGGAAAGAACTTTTGACTCAATCAGTTACAAATAAAATACTCATACCTTTGGTGGTTTAAAGGGATAGTCAGTGGGGAAATGGACAGAAAGGAAAAACACTCCTCCATGATAAGGGCTGTCATTCTGAAAAAAGAAAAGCAAACTATTGCTAAAGAGCACCTAATATTTGTGTCTCAACAATACTGTGGGCTTCAGTGAATAACACTGGGGTAGAGTGTGCCCTGAGCTCTCCATACATAAAAAGAAGAGCTGTAAAGTCAACAAAAAACACCATTGTCTAGAGATCCAAACAACATTTTTTACACAAATCCAGAAAGAGCTTACCGGTCCAGTGATGGTAGCTTGCCAGTGAAACACTGAAAGTTATGAGACAAAAAACATAAAATGTGAATATCATCAAGGCTTGGTTCTCAAAGATAACACTAATTTGAGGATTATAAACAGTGAAGATGACATATAATCCTACACTTACTGTCTTCACCAACGGGTCCAGCTGAGCATGAAGCTGGAGGGTCTCTCTGTAAGTCATTCAACTCCTGGAAAGGAAAGTTAATTCATAATAATAATTAACAACTCGAAACATGGATTTAAAGTGCTTTGTCATTATTGGTATTCTATAGTTGACAGCAAAATTAGCATTAGCAGTTTAAATTACAAATGAAAGCACAACAATTAACAGACTAAGGCAAAACTGCGACAGTTGACATAATCCTGGCCTTATTTTTATTTTATTTATTGTTTGTCAGTTTTTGGAAATACGGATTTAAACCACATTGTTCGTCAAACGTTTAAATCCTCTATAATGTGATGTAACACACTGAATGTAACGATAGTAAAACCATCTCCAGACATAAAGCCATAAAGCTATGCGGAACGGCTAAACCGCGTTTCCGCATAGCTTTAGCCTGTTGTAAACATTTTAACAAATAAAGAAAAGACGCCAGTTCTCACCTTCTGTATTCTCTTCAAAGCCATTACGAGGTTGTCAGAAGTAAAACAAGAAGCTAGAGCGTTACCTGTGACAGCTGTCAGCTACGAACTGCGGTCACTTTTTGCCGAATCGTTATTTGTTTGAAAAAAAGTGATTAGTTCTTTTGTTTCCGCGTTTTTGTTCGACGACGAAGAAAACACTATTGCATTATGGGAACTGGAGTATTTGGCTAAGCGTTTATATTTAAAGCGACAGTGCACTAAAAAAATTTCTTAACAAAAATACATACATATAAATTTTCTCTGAAACATGTTGGCCCCGGTAAAACAAAGATATTGGTGGATGTCGCCTTTTTAATTTTTTTTTCATGCTGATCAACAGTATAATCATTGACTTTATTATTATTATTATTATTATCATCATCATCATCATCATTATTATTATTATTATTATTATTATTATTATTATTATTGATCATGATTTAATTTAACAAAACACACAGAAGCATTGAAAAAATGCAAATATAAAATGAACAGCAGCTCAGACAATAGCTGAATATTTATTATTATTTATAATAATGAGTTTTAATGTTTGCTGATCTGAAAGCATATCCATGATATGCTATAATTATGCAGCTCAGGGAGATAAATTACATATATGGTCAACCTTTAGGTGTGCCTGAGCCCTGAAGGAGCAGGACAGATATACATGGAGAGAAGGGACACATCTGCCATTGTTCACGCTTGGACTGCATGTAGCAAAACTACAGACTGCAACAAATCCTGGGATTTGTGCTTAATTTGTTGTGGGTCTAAATTCTAAAATTCTTGCTGATCTAATGTTTAGACTTTTTATATTAAGATCATGTCTGACCTGAAAATCAGTAACAAAAATGAACTTTTTATCCCTGATATTGAGTTGATGATGATTTACAAAAATAAATGCAACATTTAGATCTGTTCTATTTATAAATTTATGGACAACTTTTCTGTCTTTTTTTTTTTTTTAGCAGGGAACATTTATTGATGTTCATTTATCAAGCATGGTTTTAGCATCCTAAAGCAGTACATTTATTATGTAAAAATAATTAAATAAAAAAGCATTAGGCTACTTCCTATCAGGGTCAGGTTTCCTCTTGTAAGCATACCATTTACCTTCTATAGGCCTTGATACGGTAATAATACGTCGCAGGTCTGACTTCAGAGGAATCAAAGCAGCAGTACTTCTCACGAACAGGTTGTAACGTATTCCTCACACGCGATTGGTCACAGATCGGCGCGCGCTCCCGGCACTCCAAGGTGACGCGCCCGCGCTAGTGAGCATCGTTCTGATGGGAGAAGAGGAGACGCTGAGGCAGAGCTGTACCACACACCGAGCGTCCGCCGAATGTTTGCTTCCTCACGCTGCCAGTGCACACCCCTCACATTCCTATGTCTGCCAGTTGACACGCTGAACTCGAAGGACCAGGCTTCCACCCCTGCAAGCTTTCAGGAGACCTAAAGCCTGCTTGTTTTTTCAGGTGAGCCTCCCCTTCCTCTCTCCTCCTTCGGTGACCGTTTTCTCCGGCTGTGTGTTCTGTGTATTTACGTGCTGATCGAGGAAAGGAAACGACAAGAGGTTTTTGAAGGTAGCTGTCCAAAGTGCTCAACGGACATAGAATCGTGGTTATTAAGACAATATTAATAGAAGCAGGTTAGGGGACTTCGCTATTTGAATGCTATATGGCTATCCATCTGCAGACTAAAACCTTGCAAGGATGCCGTGCGTGTGGGTGTCAAGGGGAAGAAAAAACCCGATGAAGCTGCATAACGCATACTATATCTGTATATTTGCAAAGTATTGCACATTTTGACAATGGCTGCTACTCGAATGGATGTATCCAAGCTGCAATGTAGAGTATCTGCCTCCTCCAGGGACGGTGTGTTGGTTTAATGCATTTACTGCTGTCATGGTCTTTGCCTCACCTTATTTTTCCATTTCACTAATAGAATGCATCCATAGTAGGTGTCATGCAGTGCGAGAAGACTCCTGTAGTGTCTGTTAAATGTTCATCCCATCTGAGAAAAGACTAATAAAGTGTCTACTTATTGTTTTCTTCAAGTTGAACTTTTACCCCATTCATAGACAGCATTTATTGTTCCCCATGCTTTAAAATTAGCCACCTT
The DNA here is from genome assembly GCA_006937965.1 of Callopanchax toddi. Lineage (NCBI taxonomy): Eukaryota > Metazoa > Chordata > Actinopteri > Cyprinodontiformes > Nothobranchiidae > Callopanchax > Callopanchax toddi. Next base: position 646,746 of record SSNR01000096.1, on the reverse strand, counting down.
TCCTAAAAAGTTGTCCTTGTTGAGACCTTGTAATTTGTGCACACATGTTGCCAAATTGGGAGGCTTGCAAGTCAATTTCATGTATTGAAACACAATCCAGGCCACAATTATTCTCCTCCTGGCAGAGGTAAGGGCAAGTCACGTTCAGGCTGCATTGTTCCTCTGATGGGCCAAAATATCCCTTCTGTCCATCACAGGAGCGCCTGACATTTCCTGTGGCAGATTTACTCACTGGATCATGGCACAGACCAACAGCAGCGGGCAGGGGACCAATGGGGTTGCAGACGAATCCCCCAACATGATAGTGTACAGAAAGGTAAGGCTGCTGCTATTTTTAGTCTGTGTGCGTGTGAGGGAGTATGAGTGTGCACAGTGCTCTCGCATCAATTTTGCTTGACAATGAGTTGTGCGATGGAAATTGTCACTAGTAATGGCAAGACAGGGTATGACAGAGGAGACCTGTCATTGTGCTTCCACAACAAACATGTATTTGGCAAATGTTAATATTATCTGTTAGAGATTCTTATGCATCAGTTTCACAAGCGCATAGTAAAAATGACAATTTTCTTACCATATATCCTTAACTTTGAGTGAAAACACACACAGACACCCTTTGTCAAGTCAAAAGGGATTGAAACATTGTCCATTACACTGCTAGTGGTGTATTTCTTCACTGTTCAGTCTGTTACTACATTAGATAATTAAGAGGAAAGGCAGAGAGTGAAATGGCCCACTGCTGAGGCGCCTTAATCCGGCACTGTTCCAACATTAAACAGATTAATGAGATAATAATCTGCACAGAGAACAACATTCGCTTACTATATGTTCTTACACAGACTTTAGCTAGAAATATAGATGTATTAGGTTATGAGCAGAGCTCCTTCTGTACCTTTTAGTTACAATCTTTCCTTTCTTTAGGAGAAAAACTGTGATGCCTATATTTAAGATGAGCCTTTTAGACAATAGTGTTTGCGTTCACCAGGAGAGGATTCAGTTCCCTGGTGGCCCTGCTGTCATCTGACAGGTGGAGTGTCTAACTCTTAATTTAAAGCATGCCATGATTGTCCTACAAACAAGGTGGGATGCTTTATACTTAAAGTGAGGGGTCACTTCTTTTGAGATGGGGTTTTGTGGAACAGTTAGGAACAATTTATATATTACCTGCTGTAGATAGCTAATTGAATGGCCATAGTTTGGATAAATAGAGATTATTTCTAATTAATATATGAGCTAAATGCTAGTCACAATAGAAACAGTTGCTTGAAAAAATTGCAGTCCTACAAGGTGTGTTATCCTTGTAAGTTCAGAGAGAAAGGAAACTGGACTTTTGTATGTTTATGACTTTGTTTTGGTTTTCATCTGAGTTTTGCTTGTGTACTTTATGTTGAAGTTCCTTGGATGAGAAGTAAAGTGAATTATGAAAATAGAAAAAAGTGCAAATTTTTTCTAAACCCACAAAGAATGGACCAGTTAGTGTCTTAAGTGAATAAATAAGATTGAATGAATTAATCTTAATTCTAATCTCATAAATGTCACAACAGGTCATGCAAATGCAATTATATAGAATTAATATTGTTGCAAATATCACATTTTATTGCCCTTCTGAAATAATTTTTACAAAATTTAAACCAGAAATGCAAAAATAGCTAGCTCTGCAGCTAATTTCTGCTGCTAATAACAACAAAACCATGCGATGATGTAGACCTTTATGAAATAACATTTGCATTAAAGCGGCACTCTGGAGCATTTTTCTCTGTATCAAAGTTTTCTAAATGTTTTAAATGATATTTTAGGTCTAAACTATGATCTATGGGTTGAGTTCCACAACATCTGTCATTCTGATGAAGACCCTCCTTCTTCCTAGAGACCCCTTTCCATTATTTCTTGCCGCCGACATTCTTCAGCCAACGAAATTCAAATTTCTGCATTCTCTCAACATGCACGCGCATCGACCAAACCTGTACCAGTAGGGGGCGCTGTCGTACAGGACGCTCCGTGTGTTTCTCTGCCGTCTCAGCTGTTCACTGAGGACTCACGGCTCATTTCTACTAAAAACCTACCCATTCTCCAGCTAAAGATGGATTTATTTTAATTTTTAAACCTTTCACCTCACAGAATGGCAAGGCTTGACAGGATTATGCGTTTATTTTGGTCAGAAAGTTCATCCAGGGCCGAGTCAAGTTCAGCTTCAGAGTCCAGCAGCAGCTCTCTGCTAACAGAGCTAATATCAGAAGCAGCAGGGACAGAGAGGGCTCATCAGACCCTCGTAGTATTGTTGGAATAAGATTGTGAACTGTGAGTGATTAAACCCTACACATTGAGCTGTACAGTTCATGTCCGAAGTATATGCGCCGCGTGCACGCGCGCACACACGACCGGACGCGCGTGTCGAGATGTTTTGAGGAGGAGCCTTTGGACGCTAGATTCAAAAACTGCTTACTTGCTGAAATCCTCCGGAGTGCTGCTTTAACTTCTATCACATTTTTTACCTGAAGTTGTTTTAAAATGGTGGAAACCGACCCCACTCACACTAGCTCTTTAGCTCATCTGTCCAATCAAAAGTAATCTTTGTTTCTTCAAACTAGACATTCATAGCGCTATCTACAACAGCTAACTTTCACACCCTTTTTACGCCACTTTAAAATATTGGAACTATCCCTTTAAGTACTAGCTCATACATGGGGACCTGCAGAACATTACGTATCAACAGAAATCAATGTACACATCACTCTCTGTTTTATTTAATGCTCTTCTTTCTCATGGGTGACTCAAACAATTCCTCATTTCATCCTCTTTTCACATCCTGGAATGCATTTATTCTATTTGCAGCACTTTGTGCACACCAGGAAGAAGATATGCTTATTATGATATTATGGACTGATACTCCTTTATGGCACTCACAATGTGTTAAGCAACATTAACGTCAGAGTGGGACAAGATTTGCTAGAGTCGTATGGTGTTGTAGCAGAAGGAAGAAGCTTGCTGTTTTTATAGGTCACAAATTTTTCATCTTCAAAACAAAACAGACTAGATGGCTCATGAAGTGGGTCAAATATTAGGAGAACGGAGGCTGACTGATGTGAATAGTTTAGTCAGTGTTTATTTGTGGGGGCTGGAAAACAGCTATGTCATTACATTTTATTATAATGCACAGTACACAAGATAGACAAGAAATGCAAAGTCATGGAAAATTGCTTACTTCCTGTGTGGATGCATTTAATATTGACTTGAGGTTCAGCAATTTAGTTACATGCTTTGTCTCTTCTGTTGTTTCTTATCGATCATTAAGTCCTGCATTTTTGATTATACTATTGAAGAATCAGCAGCAATTGGAGGCAAAATATCTTCACTGTTTCCCCCCCTTTTTTTTAGTTTTTAGCTGAAGGTTGTCAGGATTTGACAATTTTTGCTGTTGATAAATTTAATTATTTTATTTCAGTATAAACAAAACAAATTTTAAATATTATTTTAAATTAAAAAAACTGTCATTTGGCAGTAATTACTGAAAGATAGAAAAACTTTTTTTTGTGCCTATTTAGGCTTTCTCGCTTGCCTCCACTTATCTGGGTCATGGGGGCAGCCACCTCCACCAGCTCGTCCACTGGGACTCCCAGGCGTTCCCAGGCCAACTTGGAGATGTACTTCCTCCAGCTTGTCCTGGGTGGACCTGGGGGCCTCCTGCTGGCAGGACATGCCTAAGAGACCTCTTGAGGGAGGCATCCTGACCAGATGAACCACCTCAACTGGCTCCTCTCGATGTGGAGGAGCAGTGGTTCTACTCCGAGTCCCTCCTCGATGTCCGAGCTCCTCACCCTTCTCTAAGGCTGAGCCTGTCCACCCTATGGAGGAAGCTCATTTCGGCTGCTTGTATCTGAGATCAGTCCTCCGTTCGTGACTCAAAGCTCATGAGCAAATAGGTGAGGATTGGGATGTAGATCAACCGGTAAAATCAAAATTGTAAAACCTATTTAGGATTCACAAAAAAAAAAAAAAAATTGAACATGGGAGACTGCAGTGCAACTAGATGTAATGTAATTTTTTAAAGGCATACTATGTAACTTTTTCCATATTTTTAAATCTTTTCCTTGAGCCAGTCTGTGCTAATATGACTCTTTACAGGGTTAATGAAAAGTCTCTCAGCCCCATCTGCTGCTTGGATCCAGAATACCACGTTTGCAACTTCTGAGTCTCTGGTCAGATGCCCTGAAGTCTCACAAAGTGAGGGTTAGGCTAACCCAAAGTGGCTAGCTGTTATGCTTTTTAGCTCATGGTTCCTGCTTTTTCCATCTCTCCCTGCTTGAACACAGCTGATTTCTTTGAATGAGTGATGAACCGCTCCAGTAGAAAGCAGTGAAGGCTGAGGAGACATGTCAACAGTTAGATTTAGGGGTTTCTGAGCAAAAACAATGCTAACGTTTTTACAACAGTGGTTTAAAACAGACACTAGAGGGTGCTAAAAACATGCCAAAACTGCATAGAATGCCTTTAAAATGTAAAGTTAACCATAAAAATAGAAACTTGTTGTAGAGATATTACATTTGTTTTAGCATTGCTTTGCTGTTTTAATGCAAATGATTGAAGATAGTTGTGTCAGTTCTGTAAAATGATTACAATTATCCCAATGACCATAATGTAAAGAGAATAATAATAGATTCATATTGTGACTTGCAGCTTCGCCTTTTCTTAGCATTTGAACACAAACACTACCCTGCACCACAGAATGAAGAAAAATGAAGTCAGCAAGCATTAAATTATGACACTAAATAAGACTTAAATCAAAGTAAAATCAGGAAGATGGCTGTCTGCAGATATGAGAATACGGCCAAGATAAGACTTTTCAGATGGAGAAAGCTCGGTGGAGGAGATGCAACCCACACTGATGGACCAAGATGAGTTGAATTCTCAAGAGGAAAACTTGCTTTTATGCCCTTCTGCTCAGACCTCTTGTACATCAAAACCATAAACGCACACTGGAAAAAAGAAGTGATGAAAGGCTGATAGTGACAGGGTGTGAGTGCTGTTTAGTAGTGGAAGTGTTATGTAATCTGAGCAGAGGGATTTTTATGGTATAGGTTTGATAGTGTTTCCTCAATGAGCATCACTACATCCTTTCACTGTCTCAATCTGTTCCCATACCTATCGTTGTCGTCTAATGCAAATAAATGGGTGAGTTTAAAGGTCTGTTTACTCAGGAGAAGTTTTCTGTCTTCTTTGATGACTGAATGTATGTAAATGTGTACTAAAAAAGCACACAGAATGTTGTCAGCTACATCTGCATAATTCCTTAAAGTGCCCATGACATGGTTTTCCATGTTTTCTGACTTATCTATCATGTTGCAACGTTGAGTTCTCACCTTAAACCTGCCAGAAAGAGCAAAAAACAGCGTCCATCTGTCTCCTAGTCCAGCCAGTGAGAAGCTCTTCAAGATTTCAGACCCAGGTTTCAAACAGTTTTTTTCACTCCAGCCCGCTATGAGGTCATAGTGATCCGGACTTGCTTAAATGGTAAATTCTCCTCCCACATGCACGTTCACGACACCTGGAGCGAGGCAGTGCCGCCGCCATTGACCATAGACCGTGTAGTGTTTAGTTTCACTTTCGTTTCTCTTTCACGCGACGACACTGCCCCCTGCTGCAGCAGAAGTGTCAGGCTGCCAAATAAGGAGAAACCCAGCAGAACCGGAAGGCGGCGCATTCTTCTGATCTCTGAGTTGCTCGTTAGGAAATAATTACAGTGTATTTTGAGTTATAATGGTGCAACGCTAATCTAGAGGCATCAAAGATTACACCTGTTTAATATAAAGTGATTTAAATATGGAGTCACAGGCACTTTAAATGTATCTAAATAAAGGGCTAGAAAGTTGTGTTTGGTTGGATTTGATGGTTAAACTTTAACACATTAAGTGTGTGTGCACCATAAGTAAAGCTGTGATGTGTGTGTGTGTGTGTGTGTGTGTGTGTGTGTGTGTGTGTGTGAGAGAGTGCTGTATATAGGGCGAATGTTGCTAAGAGAGAGTTCTGAATTTTTTATGCAATCCTAAAACAGCTCTGGTTCACAGCCGCTCAGCATGAAGAAGGAACATCTCCTCTCAACAGCTACCGACGCTTTGAGTGTCGATGACTGCATTTGTGTCTCTGTGTTTAGGTGTGTGTGTGTGTGTGTGTGTGCATTTGTAAATATAGTGATAGCAGCGTGAAACATCCTGAAATGATCAGATTTGGTGTTTTGGCTGCTTCTAGTTTTGTGAGATACATTTTAAAATATTTATTGATTTAAAACTTTTATTTTACGTCTCCCACCATATAAAATTTAATAGAATTTTCAGTTGGGTGAAGCAAAAATTTTGTTTTGGCTGCAGATGTAATGATTGAACACAACATTCTGAGTTTATGCTTCAGAGAAAAGATGTCACTGGACTTGTCCTTAAAACAATAATTCTTTTTATTAAAATTCATACAAAATTAATTGTGGACATTATTAAGATAGTCATATATTTTCAGTAATTTAGAATCTGACTTTCTTTTAGTTTAATATCTGACAGCTGAGATCAGCTGATTCATATTTACATTTCAGCTGCCAAAGGCGATCCAGTAATTGGTCTTCCAGCTGCCAGTTTGGATTCTATATCTGAGTAAAGCCATTAATCCTGCACTCTGTTTTCTGTTTTTTGTTCTATATTTTTCTCCTAAGAATATAGCATGTTGTTATTTTTTATTTTCAGCCAATACAGCAGAGTATTGACAGAAACTATCAGTGTACACAAATAATATCATTCATATTCAAATGATGCCTAAATCATCCGTGACTCTGCAGATTTTCTTTAATCTGTCACCTCTTTAAAATGTAATAGAATTTGCAAGTACTTTTTTGGACTTGCGTTAAATGAATAAACATCTCGCTGCTTCCCAACAGTTGGTAGAAAATGAACAAATTCCCTGAGGAATATATGCCTCAAATCATCACCGCGTTGCAGATTCATGTATTAGATGAACGTGTCACATGAACAAATTCTACATGACGTGTCATGGTTGTAACACCGACACGCTGTTAGATGATCTTCTATCATTAATGGAAAAATTTGATCTTTTTTTATTCTAGACTTGTCGGCTCAAATGAGTTTCTGTGTTCAACGTGATGATCTGTAAATAACGATGGCCAGCTTTCAGTCTGTGTGTGTGTGATGCTGGGCCATTTGATCTAAACCCCTTTAGTGACGCTTTTACCGCAAACTGATGAACAGAAATAACAAAACAAGGGCGAAAGGTTCAAATCTATTATTAACATTTATTGATCTTGGTCACAGTCTCCTTTTATCTCTGCTACATGTGTGATTCTGGTTTTGAGGGCTGATACCAATTCCCAGCTCTGCCAATACCAGTTGTGACTAATTCTGATTTATTTCAAAGAACAATTAAAAACTTTAATTAACAGAACAGATTAAAAAACCTGATATACTTGAAAAGCCTGACTCTGAAGGTAAAAATACCAACATGGATCATTTGTGATTGTTAATGCAAAGTAACAATGATGTGTTGATGGACAGGGAAAAATGCATTTACTTGACCAGAAAGACAAACAGATTTTTGACTTTTAGATTGTCCTGTTCTGATCACAGCAGATTTTTTGATTCATCTCTAACCATTGCCATAAATTTATCAAAAATATATAAAACAGCTGCTCTAAAACTCAAATAATCAGGTGATGCGTATCAAAAGGCAGAATCTGAATCGTAATGTTGACATTTTAATCACTTTTATTATTGCCAGAGCCCCCAGGTCATTCAGCAGAAAACCTCACCCCGATCATTGTTTAGACTGACAAATTCAACCCAGTCTGTCTCACTGTTGAACTTTTTCTTCATTTTACATCTAATCTGCATCTGCTAAACAACTTTAAATCAGCCCCTCTTCAGTACAATTTTCCAACCATCCTACATTGTCCATGAGTCATAAAGCAGAGGGAACTGAATACATTTCAGCGTTTTCTCTGCTGAGAGCCAGATTGAAGGGTTCTTGTACTGCTCGTCTCCCTCAGCGTGCAATCAGAAGATCACTAAGACCGAGAGGAAGAGAGAAAGAAGGGGTTTGAGGTGGGATCATCCATAATTGCTAGATCAGAGAGAAATCTTTGTGTGAAGTACAGCTCTTTGTATGTCAGCTTACAAGCTGTAGGTAAACATGCATGTTCCTTTTTGCACAAGGAAGCATGTGTGTGTTACAGCTCTATGTGTTTTATATTTTTATCTATATATTTATTATATAATAATCTCTTATTGTAATATCTAACAGAAATACTTTGGTTTTGGTCACATGAACTACATTTTCTTTAAATTCTGTTTGTCATAATTCACCTGTAATGCTCTACTCATAGCAAAGAAATAATGGATTTTATTTTAAGGCAATGCAAAATGTGTTTGATCAATAATCAGAAAATAAATCACACAGTCAGGGAGTCATGATGATATTTTACTAAATTAAATACATTTTTTGAAAATTGTTCATAGGAAACTTTTGATCTTTTAGTGTTCAGGCCAACAGCAAACTGAATTTTTATAACATAACGAATACTCCTTGTATAAGTGAATTTATTTCAGAAGGATAAAAAGATAGTAGATTGGGGCGGCACTAGCTCAGCTGGGAGAGTGGCCGGTCTGGTAACCGGAGGGTCACCGGTTCAATCCCCAGCTCTGGCTGGGTTAGATTGTCGTTGTGTCCTTGGGCAAGACACTTCATCCAACTTGCCTGTGTGAATGTGAGTGTGACTGTGTGTGAATGTTGGTGGTGGTCAGAAGGGCCGATGGCGCAGAATGGCAGCCTCGCCTCTGTCAGTCTGCCCCAGGGCAGCTGTGGCTACAGACGTCTGTCGTAGTTTACCACCACCAGTGAGAATGACTGTGTGAATGAATAATGCAACTCTGTAAAGCGTCTTTGAGTGACCTGAAAAGCGCTATATAAAACTGATGCATTATTATTATTATTATTAGATTAGTAAAGACAGTAAAGGAGAGCAGCCTTCAGAGATAAAACATCCTACGTTTTTACTCCTAGAATCAAGCAGCCGTCCTCTTTATTAGCTATTTGTTTGAGTCCTATTTATACGTAGCTCAAGGAACTTTTTGAGGTCTCTATAATAATTTCACAAGAATCTTTGATAGCCTGGATGTCATTTGCATAACTATCATGGGGGTTCATTCCAGGCTAATAATTACTGATTACCTGCCTGATCCAAGCTCACTAATGACCGCTCCTCAGAGAATTGACCCATTTACTTTTTTTAAAGGGGGTTGGAATCTTTATAGAGCTAATTAGGATGGTTAGACTTCTGATGTTAACTCTGACACACATCATTTGAAAACTTTATGGAAAAAGTTTTACTTCTGTGATGTGATTGGAAGCATGTCTGTGCTTTGTCATGGATTTAATTTACCTTTAAGAAAACTTTGATTTAAGTTTAATCAGTGGGTCACAGAGGAGTGATCTGAAGGTTACGTTTAACTAAAGGCTGAGGAGGAGCCTATTAGCGGCATGCTATGCTGGAAAGATACCTGAAGGAGAGTGAGATGATTACAATAAACAGCTCAATTTACTACCAAAGGTGAGAAAAACCTGTAAATATTCTTGTTTGAGATGCTGCACTGTATTGGCTGTGGATTAGACATTATTTTTGGTTGCAGGTTGACTTTTTTCAACTTTTGAAAGTATTCTGCTCACTTTTACAACGGGCAGATTCCTAATATAAAAACAGTTCATTTAAAAAAACTGTAACTGAAGGTTACAATAAACCAATTTGCTGACTACATAAGCACATTTTGGCCTTTAAAGCTATGAAATGACAAATAAACAACATCAGTGGCACTCAATGATAAACACAGCATGTGATGTTATCAGATATACTTTATTTATTTCAGCAGAATAAGCATTTAAAGATTGCAGCTTGTTTTGGTTGAAGTAATAAATGATCTTGAGCCATTAAAGTGACAATCTGCAGCCATTAGCAGAGACTTATGTTCATACTGTAACCATTAAAACCCTGCTCCTAAAGCTGGAAGCCTTCTGTACAAACTGTATGAAAGTAGAACAGTTTAAATTTATATTAAAGGCATAAATGGTAAATGTGACAAAGTGACCCAAGGCAAGACAGTGAACCTCCTAACTGCACCTGATATCCTCCTGGGATTTCAGGAAGAGCTGCAGAGACAGTGGATATTTTTTAGAAAGAGGAAAAGAGAAACATGTTATAGAAGCTGGGTGATGATAAAAGGCACTGACATGCTGTAAGGTTACTTTTGGAAATCTTTTTCCTCTTGTTCTTGCTAAAAGCTAAGTATTATTAATCCATCTGTTTTAATATGAAATTGGAGTGAATTTTTACTGAGCTCACTAGGCAGTTTTGGCTTGTTTTTAGCTCCCCCTAGGAGGCACAGTACACAGTACAATAGATCTCTTAGCTCATATCTATGATGTCTGTGTCCTTAGCTCATCTATCTTCAGTAGGGCTGGGCACCGAAACATGGTACTACACCACTACCGACCAGTACCGAAAAAACATGTCACAGATTTAGGTACTTTTACAATAAAATGTCCCTGTAAATGAGCCACTCCATTTCTCCACCGCTGCTCCACTCCATGTTATGTGAGACACGGAGGAGTGTTCTCACACACGTACAGCAGCCTGTCTGTCCTGAGCAGGTTCTGAGGTGGAAACATGGATTGGCATAAAGCCAAGGGCGAAACCATCATCTCAGAAGTGAGGGGGACACATTTTAAGAGGTGTCTTGAGTTATTTTAGCCTAGTATACTAGACCGTCAGTTCTGCTCTGCAGACTTTATATATTCACAAATATAGTCTGATTTACCAGGCTAGAGTTATTTATCATCAGGCCCGGATTAATGCACAGGCTAGATATGAACCTAGGAGCCTTGACTGGCCAGTAAAAATATGATTTTATTTCAGTTTACATGCAAGAATTTTCTTAAACTGAATTGGCACATAAAAATCATTAGCGACGCAGATTAGGTGAACATGGTGGCAGTCTTGACTCACGTTCCGTGACATGTAATGTCCATGTGCCAAAACAGAACAATACAAAACAGCAGAACTGTGGCTTAGAGGTAAAGACACGTGGGAGACCTGGGTTTGAGTCCCTGTCTGCATGAGACAAAATCTGTATTTCCCTAAAGGAGTTCAGTAAAGGGTAAATCATTTTTATTAGTTGCTATTTTTAAGTAAAATGTTTAAATTTTGACAATCCTTTAGTATTTAACATGTCCCACATTGTCCCTAACCAACATGCTCTTTGCCCTAGTCACAGACAGCCTTTGGGCCCCTGTTCACCTTAATCTCCTGTTTATCATCCTCTCATGTCCTTCTGGGGTGGGGGCTGTTGACTGAAGTGGTGTTAACGCGCACGAACACCCGCGGCCGTATGGGCGCACACCGCAACAGGAAGTGCAGATTAAAACGAGCCGCTATGCAACTGGCTTGTCCCGGTCCGGACCAAAGTTACCACTGTTGCCCGATGGCCAGTCCAGCCCTGGCTGTTCTTCTGCCCAGCAGCACCTAAATACTGGCACTAGCTTGTGTATGCCTAAGGTGCGTTTAAAGACGGCTCGGAAAAATCTGTTTCTGCAAATTAACGGATTATTTGGCTGAAAAAAGTGCAGGGGACAGAAGGCACTGTCGCAGGAAGTGCGGGGGATATGTCCCACGTGTACCCTGCGTTGGTTACGCCCATGCATAAAGCGTTACTGCTTCTCACAAGATACTAACTTTGTGAGATTTCAAGGCACCGGACAGGAGAAGTTGCAAACGTGGGATTCTGGACACAAGCAGCAGATGGAGCTGAGTGACTTTTTATTAACCCTGTAAAGGGTCAGATTAGCACACACTGGCTCAAGGAAATTATTTAAAAATATAAAAAAAGTATGACCGTATATATTATATTCCTGACTCAGCTTCCATTCGTCAAATAACAGGTACATAATTACTCACTGCGATTAAACAGGACCTAGAATTACCTGCTTTTATCACAAACAGCTGTTCAAACCCAGGTGTCCGGAGCCCACAGACTCCCGTTTAATTCCTCGGTGGCCGTACGTGAACTAGTAGAAGGTGAGTAATGAACTTAGCGTTTATATACACTATATGTGGCAAAACGACCACTTATTACCACTACTACTTAGTGTGCCTTTAAATTACAGATATAAAGTTTGTTTAAGATCAGATCTGGGTTTCTGTTTGAAGGTTATGAACCATCAGCATCTTACTGGTAGACAGCTCTTTGAATGGCCTAAGTAGAAATCCTGTTTAATTCTAACTAGATGAGTGGGGCTAGTTACAAAGTGTCCTCTTTTCCCTCAAAACAAGTAAGCTTACGTTTTTTGTAAAGTTCTGACATGATTCACATTAAATGTTGATTCTGTCAGAAAAATGAAAATCTGACAGAATCTCACACAAATCTGAGCTGTAAATGGTAAATGTCCTGTATTTATTCTACACTCCCCAAAGCGCTGTACAACACAACAGTCATTCACCCATTCACACACATTCACACACTGAATGTGTGTGTGAATAATTAACTTTATAAATCATTATAAATAACTATGTATGACAGTGTAAAGAATTCAGAAATATTTTTGAGATTAGAGGTTTTTTAACAGCAGTAATCCAACAGTGACCAGTTGCTAATTTATCAATCCCCTCAGAGCTAATCTGCTCCTCTAAACTGAGGCAGTTTAAACTATCAACAACAGTTTTTCCATTCATGAACTCTCCATAAAACCCTCTTCAAAAGGGGGTGACCATGGGGACCTTGACTCAGGGGAAGAGAAGCCGTCTACCATGAAGGAGACGAGGGTTCAATCCCCAACCCAAGTCACGTGTCAAAAGATCCTTTGGGAGATACTGACCCCCAAACAGGTCTCCTTTGGAAAAAGAGATTTTTAATCTCAATGGGATTTTACCTGATTAAATAAAGGTTCCTTTAACTAAACTGGGAGTGCCAATTAAAGGCTTACAGATCATGCAGACCTGGACAAGAGTTATTTTACAACATAAAAAAAGAAAACACATTGATTATATGGAATAACTTTAGCATCTCTGTGAGCAAAAAGATTGAAGCTATCCATAACAAAATATATGTGCTCCAGCTGGAGTCTTTAGGCGTGTCTGTCAGGGTTATATAATGGAATAAGGAAGCTTAATGTGCATTAAGATAGAGGCTGACTCAGGCGGTGCCTCAGTCTAGTCATTTAATTCAAGTTCAACATTCTGCAAAAAGATTACTAGAGGGCCCTGAACCAGATCCGCTGCAGTGTGCTCTGCTATCTAATCTTAAAAGAGGGGTGTCATATAGTGGTGTTTGCATTCAGTGCGTGTTTGTGTATCCATGCGAAGCATTAAGCTTGTGTCCTTGCTCTCTTTTTTTTCTAACTCCGTTCCCCCATATCCTTCACCCTTCATCGTTGCGCACACCATCTGCATCTAAACCGTGCCCATGCAGTCTTCACTTCTAACACACTATCTAGTCACTTCTTGTGAAGCAGCTCCTTCCCACACACCGTCGACAATGTATAAATTCCCACTTGCCTGCTTGTCTCCGTGCCTTAAAGTATTAGGCGTTGTGGCTGCTTGTTTTTAGGAACTTGGTATTCTGCCTCCCTCACATTCTGCAGTTTTATCCCTGTTGAATATCATAACTGTACGTTTCATTGCACACTTTCTACTTTTCTGATGTGTTTTAACAAACATCAGAGTTGAAAGATGAGCCAACACCATTAAATGTCTCTTTACTGCTTATTTGAAAATGCCATTGCTGCTCTAATAAATGGTTACATTCATTAAAAGATTCAGCAGAGGGATAAGTAACTAATTAGAGGAGTGGCGTGTTTTGAAATTAACACTCAATGTAAATCATTTTGACCTCATAACACTGGGGAAATCTGACTCAAATGTTCATGTCAAGTCTTCAAATGTAAAGAGAAACGAGGAGTCTTGTTATCTTTGTGCATCATCCTTCTGTCTGCTGTGTAATCTGGCAGTTTGGGGTAAAACGTCTTTATTTGACTTAAACTTCAACACCTCACTGTTTCTTTGCATTAGCAAACTTGTAAAGACATTTTTTTCTGTTTTAACTTTTTCATCCCTGCTTCCATCAGTGTTCACACAGCCTTTTATCTCCCCTCCACCCCTCCTCACTCTCCCCTCCCACTTTTATGCCCTCTTTTGTTCAGTTTCAAGTCTTTGATGCTTCTCAAATGCTGACAAGATCACACTAACTTTATCTCTTTGTTTCTCACACTGTCCTCGACACACACACGCACGCACACACACACACACACACACACACACACACACACACACACACACACACACACACACACACACACACACACGTGCACTCTAACCTCATCCCTCCTGCCAGAGATGCATCCATCCACCTCTGATTCTCTGTCCCCTCCTCTCACATCCCTCTGCCTCTCTTTGAAGTCATCACAGCCCTTTGCCACTCTAGTCAGCTTTTATCCTCACATAGAGGGAAAAAAGAAGAATGCATTTAGATCCTGCTAGAGCACAGTAATCTGTCCTCCTGTGTGAAATGATTCAGTTGTGACTCACAGCTTTATTGGGAACTCACTCTAAACAAACAACCAATGGATGCAGCATTTTCCATCAAAATTGACTGTAACTGTAACTGAGAATGTGCGCCTGATTGTCTCCCTGCAGCTCAGTGACCCTCTCGACAATGAGGTTTGTTTTCCCAGAAGCAATCGTGTCTCAGTGATTAGTCTGTCAACACTGAGTGCCAATGCACAAATCCAATACAGCAGAAATATTAAAAGTCAGACAACAGTTGTTCCAAAGCGGCCAATTTCATGTGTTTGAGGCATGCATTTTCATTTCCCCGACACACAAGCCTTTGGTCCAAAATAATGTAGATCTGATCTAATCACAGACATGCTCTCTCAGCTTTCAGGTTGCTTTGCTGAGCAGCTTCCACTTGCAACCTACTGAGTCCCACAGTTGTGCACTATTAGTTCAGCTTTGCAAACATTGCCATGCACAGCGCAGCCTTCTCTGCAAAGCTTGCCATTTTGACTTAAGCCTGCAGCTGCTTCTGTTTGCTTCTTATTCTACATACTATCACAAAATATTCTTTTTTGAACGATAAACAAAACTTATCTAAAATCCCTTGGGTATTCTGTCAAACACTAATTCTGCAGGAATAAGAAAACACTAATAGTGATCAAAGATAAATATGCAGAAAAGCAGATTTCCTTTTTGTTTTTGCTTGGATTGTAGTTAATAGTGTTTCATATTATGGTCATTATATTAATCCTGACCAAAATTATGGATTAGGTCCCAAAACACTAAATGATCATAAGCTCTTGTACATTAGTATCACCACAAATCCTTTTTCATTTGCACTCCAATCACAGCCAGGCCTACATTAGGTCTAAACAGTAAGAATAACAAAAAGCTGCTGAATATTTCAGACTTTTAAGACACTATTGGATAACTGTTGAAGCCTAATATTGACACATAAACTTTCCTGCACTTTTACTTGAATCATGGAGATATTTCATCACTGCAACATGATTGGATGGTTGTGATGTAGGTAATCCTAGACTGAAAACAATATGGTGATTCTGGATCATCATGAAGTTCAGAAAGGTGAGATGCAGGAGAACCCAAATGCAAAGTGATGGATAATAATAATAATATTCTTCGAGATAATAATAACAATAATCTTGGAGCCACCACTTTAAAAGATTGATCTCCCCTGGACTTAAAATGTGATCTAGGAACCTCCAACAGCCTCTGACTATTGGACCAGACTACAAGGAGGACTGTAGGGTTTTAAAAAGTCTGACATATAATCAGGGACCTGACCACACAGGGCTTTAAAAGTAAAAACAAAAATTTTAAAATGAATTCTAAAATGCACTGGTAACCAGTGCAGGAATCTTAAAACTGGAGTAATGTGCTGACTCTTTCATGTATTAGTTAAAAGCCTTGCAGCAGCATTCTGAACTGACTGGAAGAGGGACAGATCTTTATTGTTCAGGCACGTAAAAAGGCTGTTTCCATAATCAAGGCGAGATGAAATATAAGCATGAATACTCATCTAGTTCTGCTTTTGACACAAGCGTTTGGATCTTAGAGATATTTCTCAGCTCAAAAAAGCAGTTACAGATTAATCCTCGTGAATGTCCCTCTAATGGCATGGCAGCATCAAGAATAATACCAAGGTTCTGACATTTGGTTTGACAGAAGAAGCCAAAAAAACCACTGACTAACCACTGGTTAACTGATGGTACGGCACGTAGTGTAAAGGCTGAATCACACCGAAGTCGTCAGCGCAGCGCAGTGGATGCGCAATGGTTTTGGAGTTTACAGGACCCGTTCCTGTAGCAGTGGGCCATAGAAAGCTGCTTGCAAAATTATAGTAAAATCTTGTGATAGTCACATCACTGGAAGTGAGAACAAGAAGCTGGAAGTGGATCTTTTGTTTGTATGTGATCAGAGCTGCCTTCGTGTGTTGTGGGACTCTTTAATTCCTTCAGAATGGGTCAGTAAGCTGTTTATTATAAGAGTTAAAAGCTATCGATACTGTAAACAAGTGACAACACATTTAAGTGTGCCAGGAGTTGTTCTGCGTCATAATGTCTGTGTCATAAAGTACTCCACCATGTTGTGACAGCGTCTCAGCTGCGCCACGTGCAATAATAGATGGTGGGTATCTTTAGTACTCCTCTGTGAACCGTCACCTTATCGTGGTGGAGGAGTTTGAGTGCCCTAATGATCCTAGGAGCTATGTTGTCTGGGGCACTTGTGCCCCTGGTAGGGTCACCCATGGCAAATTGGTCCTAGGTGAGGGGTGAGACAAAGTGCGGTTCAAAAGACTCTTTATGGAAATACAATCATCGAGCCAGTGTACCCGGCCCTGAGGGTTACCGGGGTCCCACCCTGGAGCCAGGCCTGGGGTTGGGGCCCGTGAGCGAGCGCCTGGTCCTGGTCCGGCTGGGCCCAGCCCGAACTGGATACATGGGCTCATCCACCTGTGGGCCCACCACCTGCAGGAGGAACATGAAGGGTCTGGTGCAATGTGCAATGAGCTTTGGCGGTCCGATCCCCGGACACAAAAACTGGCTATTGGGACATGGAACGTCACCTCTCTGGCGGGGAAGGAGCTGGAGCTTGTGGAAGAGGCTGAGCGATACCGGCTAGATATAGTCGGGCTCACCTCGACACATAGCGTTGGCTCTGGAACCCGAGTCCTTGAGAGGGGTTGGACTCTCTTGTATGCTGGAGTTGCTCCGGGTGAGAGGCGGAGTGCTGGGGTGGGCTTTCTGTTAGCCCCAAGACTCTCTGCCTGTATGTTGGGGTTTTCTCCGGGGGACGAAAGGGCAGCTTCCCTGCGCCTTCAGGTTGGGGAACGGGTCCTGACTGTTGTTTGTGCTTATGCACCAAATAGCAGCTCAGAGTACCAACCCTTTTTGGAGTCCCTGGGACGAGTGCTGGATAGCGCTCCTACTGGGGACTCCATAGTCCTGCTGGGGGACTTCAACGCTCACGTGGGCAATGACAGCGTGACCTGGAGGGGCGTGATTGGGAGGAACGGCCCGCCCAATCTGAACTCGAGTGGTGTTCTGTTTTTGGACTTCTGTGCAAGTCGCAGTTTGGCCATAACGAACACCATGTTCAAACATAAGGATGCCCACCGGTACACCTGGTACCAGGGCAGCCTAGGTTACAGGTCGATGATTGACTTTATAGTTGTATCATCTGACCTGAGACTGTATGTTTTGGACACTCGAGTGAAGAGAGGAGCGGAGCTGTCAACTGATCACCACCTGGTGGTGAGTTGGATCAGATGGCAGGGGAAGATGCTACGCAGACCTGGTAGACCCAAACGTATAGTGAGGGTCTGCTGGGAACGCCTGGCAGAAGAGCCTGTCAAGATGGTCTTCAACTCCCACCTCCGGCAGAGCTTCGACCGCGTCCCGAGAGCAGTGGGGGACATTGAGTCCGAATGGGCCTTGTTCCGCTCTGCGATTGTTGAGGCGGCTGTTGCTAGCTGTGGTCGCAAGGTAGCCGGTGCCAATCGTGGCGGTAACCCCCGTACCCGCTGGTGGACACCAGAGGTTAGGGGAGCCGTCAGGCTGAAGAAGGAGGCCTACAAGGCATGGCTAGTCTGTGGGTCTCCAGAGGCAGCTGATAGGTATTGGAGGGCCAAGCGGGGTGCAGCAGTGGCAGTTTCCGAGGCAAAATCTCGAGCGTGGGAGGAGTTCGGCGAGACCATGGAGAAAGACTATCGGTCGGCTCCAAAAAGGTTCTGGCAAACCATCCGACGCCTCAGGGGAGGAAGGCGGCAACTCGCTCACACTGTTTACAGTGGGGACGGGGAGCTGCTGACATCAACTGGGGCTATAGTCGGGCGGTGGAAGGAATACTTTGAGGAGCTCCTCAATCCCACCGACACGCATTCCTATGAGGAACCAGAGCTGGGAGAACTGGGGATGGACTGTCCAATCTCTGGGGCAGAAGTCGCTGAGGTAGTCAAAAAACTACGCAGTGGCGGAGCCCCGGGGGTGGATGAGATCCGACCTGGGTATCTGAAAGCTATGGATGTTGTAGGACTGTCGTGGTTGACACGTCTCTGCAACATTGCGTGGTCATCGGGGGCAGTCCCGAGTGGCAGACCGGGGTGGTGGTTCCCATTTTTAAGAAGGGGGACCAGAGGGTGTGTTTCAACTATAGGGGGATCACACTCCTCAGCCTCCCTGGGAAGGTCTACTCCAGGGTACTGGAGAGGAGGGTCCGGTCGATAGTTGAACCTCAGATAGAAGAGGAGCAATGTGGTTTTCGTCCAGGTCGTGGAACTGTGGACCAGCTCTTTACCCTCGCTAGGGTGATGGAGGGGTCATGGGAGTTTGCCCAACCAATCCACATGTGTTTTGTGGATTTGGAGAAGGCTTATGACCGTGTCCCCAGAGACACCCTGTGGGGGGCGCTCCAGGAG
>SSNR01000096.1:602403-627711 GCA_006937965.1 Callopanchax toddi | reverse complement strand
CTGAACCGGTCTGTTGTGGTGAAGAAGGAGCTGAGCCGGAAAGCAAGGCTCTCGATTTACCGATCGATCTACCTCCCAATCCTCACCTATGGTCATGAGCTTTGGGTAATGACCGAAAGAACGAGATCGCGGATACAAGCGGCCGAAATGATTTTTCTCCGCAGGGTGGCCGGGCTCAGCCTTAGGGATAGGGTAAGAAGCTCGGACATTCGGGAGAGACTCGGAGTAGAACCGCTGCTCCTCCATGTCGAAAGGAGCCAGTTGAGATGGTTTGGGCATCTTGTTAGGATGCCCCCTGGACGCCTCCCCAGGGAGGTGTTTCAGGCATGTCCTGCCGGCAGGAGGCCCCCGGGTCGACCCAGGACACGCTGGAGAAAATATGTCTCTGGTTTGGCCCTGGAGCGCCTTGGGATCCTGCCGGAGGAGCTGGTGGAAGTGGCTGGGGAGAAGACCGTCTGGGACTCCCTGATTGGGATGCTGCCCCCGCGACCCGGACCCGGATAAGCGGAAGAAGACGAGACGAGACGAGACGAGACGAGACGTATCTTTAGTAGCATGGACTGGTGCTTCTGGGACGCGCTGTGGCGGTACGGACTACAATGGTTTTTATTCAAAAGGATGGCGGGGCGCAATGTGGCGCAGCGCTGATTTCTCTGGTGTGTTTCAGCCTTAATAACCGAGAGTTACTGTGAGTGTCGGGCCACCCACAGTCATTGAACGCACCTCGCACCTGTCTGGCATTTCTGTGTGATTGCGCGTATCTTATAAAGACGGGTGTCTGTGGGGGTGCTGGTCAGATGCTCGGAGGTGAGCAGGTCTGCTGGTGCACGGTCGCTACGCTGGATTAAGCTGACGGTTCACTGAGATGCAATTTCTGGCGTGAGGTGTATTTAAAAAACACACACACTTTACACTGCTTTAAATCTTTTTTTTTACTTAAGTGCCTAATTATATGTTTTATTAAACATCAGTAATTCAAATATACAAAGTTGAATGAATAATAACCAGTGAAAACAACAGCTCCTCCTCCTGTCTCTAAGGCTGAGCCCGGACACCCTGCAGAGGAAACTCATTTCAGCAGTTTGTGTCCACGATCTCCTTCTTTCAGTCATTACTCAAAGCTCTTGACCAGGTGAGGTCCTGACCGGTAAATATAGAGCTGTCTGGTTCAGCTTCTTCATCAAGACAGACCGGTTCAGCATCCATCAGTGCAGACCCTGCCCTGATCCACCTGTCTGCAGTGATGTTTGATGTTTTGTGGTGTTCATGTTGATGTTCCTGATTTGTTAGAAAACAGCTGATCTACAGGTTGCTGCGGTAATGGGGAGGAGCTGGAGGAGCGGGAGACAGTCCAGACCCAGAAAACGTGGTTTTTACTTTTTTTGGTAACTCGGCTATAGCCGACAGTCTTCCTAAATAAAACCATGAGGTTTGGAATAACTGACTTTTTGTGTGGGAGACCATTAAAGAATTATTTAAAATGAATGAAAGTTTATTGCAGTTGAAAATGCCATTATCATATTTTTAAAAATTAATAAGTGACGGATAAAAATACATTATGACCAGATTTTTTTTCGGACAACAAAAAAGTCTAGCGTGTAAATAAGCAACATTAATACATTTATTGTTAACGCACAGTTGATATGGCACTTTGGCTTCCAAGGAAATTTTATATGGCACTCGCCATCAGAAAGGCTGCCTACCCCTGCAATAGACTAAGAACACAGATAAAACACAGGAGAACTAAAACTAGAATATAAACACAGGAGCTGGAGGCTGAGGTGTGACATGAAGGCCTAATTAATTAATTAATTTAAACTTGCATATCTCAGTCTTATACTGTATAGTGCTTGAATGCATCCTCAATGCTGGTTAGTAGACAATTAGCTGCTAACTGAATAGGATGTAAACACACCTGTTTGCTTGTGTGCAATGAATCATGACACAGTTGTACATTACAGGTAATGAGAGTTGTGAGAATGTTTGCTTCCAAAAAACTTTACTTTTTATATGACCACCTGCCAAATCAACACGCACAGAAATGAAAGTACAGAATTGTACCTTTTCTATTGTCACTGGGATGGTACCCTCAAAGGTACCATTTTGTACATTAACTGGGGGTACAAATTTGTACCCTTGTAGTTTGTACCTTCTACTAGTCAAACCAGTACCTTAGGGATACAAATCCCCAGTTAAAGGTACAAAATTGTACTTTTGAGGGTACCACCCCAGTGACGACAAAAGGTACAATTCTGTACTTTCATTTCTAACAGTGAAAGCAGCTTTTCCACTACATTCAAGCTCTTTGGTTTTGTGAGTGTTTGATAAATAAAGCTAGTATGGTATGGTGGATTCATCAGCAGGTTGCCATCGTTTCATTCCTCTTGGCTCTCAGACACTGACTCCTCACAGCGTTTCCACTGCTAATTGAGAGATGGCATTCCTGTGCACACTTCTGTGTGCAACGGTTGTGCTTTACCCTGCCCTCCGCTTTGTTTCTGCCGTGGTAATAGCTGGTGGCTGTTTTGATCAGATACTCATGACAACCAGGCCAGCAGTCTGTCAAATGCAATTATCTCAGAACACTTCCACTGTTTGTCCAGAACCCCCTTAGCTAGCAAAGTGTCAGAACATGATCACTGAAGCGCGTGCATGTTTATTTCTGGATTTGTTGTGAGTTAGCAAACATCTGCATACTTGAAAGTGTGTTGTTCAGTCAATGAACGCCCTCAGAGCAGTGTTTTGGTGTGCACAGTGATGCACCTTGTTATCAATGTTTCTTATCATCTAATAAAGCTCCATCACAGTGGAACAACGTGCATTCACACAATATTCATGTCCTGGACAAAAGATAAACTTTGTCTAACCTTGAAAAGAATGAAAAATGACAAAAAGAGTATTACCAATGCATCCAAATATGAATGAAAGTGCCCTCTAGATTATGTATTAGATTTGTTGGTAATAGCTTTCCTTGCTCTGACTTCATAAAATACCTGACATTAGAGCAAGTGGTTGAACGCGTCAGTGTGGAGGTGAGCTTCCATTAATAATTTGTCCTATATCGTCTCATATGCAGCAACATTCTTTAAAAAGTTGACAGTCTTGTCCCATGGTGACAGGGATGATAAAGACTGAATTATTTTGGTTTTTAAATGATAAAAGATGCAGTTTTCTGTTTGTAACATCAATAAATCTTCCTTAACCGGAGTCGCTCCACATATCAGTTCTTCTGAAACTTCTCCAGAACTGATCATCCATCATTGTCATCACTCAATGATGTCATTCAAGTGTCACTTCCATCAAGCAGCCTGCTCTTATCGGTTTATTGTCTATACTGACTGAAGTGTCCTCTGATTTGTGCATGTGAGCGTGTCCTGTCGAACACCCAGTCCTTGATTTGTTTCTGCAGACAGGAGAAGGCAGAAGAATGTCAGCTTGCCAGTATCCAGCTGCTTCTCTCTTATTGGTATTCTGGTCACATAGAGCCGTTCTGAGTGTCTGTTGCACGTGCCAAGGAGGAATGTGGGAAATGAGTGGATGGTGAAAGGAGGAGAAAAGTCTCACTCCTTTTTATTTTTGTGCAGACCTAAAAATAGACAGCATCCTCCCTTCTTTTTTAGTCCCAGTGCATCTCTGTTTCCATACCCGGCTACTCGGCCTTCTCCCCGTTTCTCCTTCTTTGCTTTCCTCTCATCCTTCTTTTTCTTGTCTCTCTGTTTGCTCTGCCAAGACATGCTTCCTGGTGTCCTAAGATAAGACTCTTTAAGTGTTTTGCCCAAAATTATGGACACTAACTAATGAAACTTGATGAAGGATAGCAATAGAGGTGATTTAATCCACCATTACCATTTTCCCATGGTCAGGTTTCCTTAAATACTAAAAATAAGGCAGGATTATCATCAATAAGTCCTAAAAGCAATGCACGTTTTGGGGGTACAATGTTTGATTACGTGAGAGATTAGAATAAATACAAATAAAAGCTTGTTTTTGAAGCCCACCAAATCTAAGCTGTTGAGTGAATTTATTTCAATAACATTCTTCAGAATACACCTGATGCAGCTTTTTTCTATCATTATCTACTCATTTGTGATAGTTTTCTGTTTGAATGATGAAATCATGATAGTTGGGCAGTAGGGCTATGGGCTTTCAGTGGATTATTGAGCATGGCTAACCTTGGCTTAGAGTATGAGAAGGACAGTGAGAGTATTAGATGAGACAGAAAGACCCCCGTCCTTTAAACAATACCCCACCTAGCTGCCATGAACGATGGATACTAGTGAGTTTAGATAAAAGGTAATTGGTATAATGTACGGTTTTACCAGGCTCTGGAGCAACACAACTAAAGGACACAGAGGTAAGTGAAAAGAGTTTATTAACTTAATATGTGACTGGGGTAAGATCTGTGGGATCTCAGAGGACAGGGCCGGCTGGTATCTTAGGAGAGAGGAGATGATGATGAGTAGGGTGCAGGATGAATATGAAAATTGCAAGAGAAGGGAGAGAGGCTTACTGAATCCAAGGAGGAATCGGAGCTGGGGGAGAGTATGTGTTTGTTCCCGGGGGACTGGCTGGAGTGAGGCTTGGAGGTTGTTGGGTGGGATGGAGGTAGGGAGGCAGGCAGCTGGTTGTTGGGATCCGGTGGAGCGAATAATGAGGTTGATGTCCGAAGCAGGTTTCTGAGGAGGTAGACAACAGGAGTGAACGACAGGAGATTCAAAGGGCATTAGTTTAAGAAGGCCTAACGTTACCACGAGAGTAGTAGAACGGACTGGCACCAACCAGAGGAAATCCCTCTCCTTTTGTACTCTGTTGATAAGCTGATGGGAATCAGCTGGGAGAACTGCCTGCCAACCCTGCAGAGGAAGAGAGATGAGAAAAACATCAGAAGAGCCTCCACTAGCCACCAGCAGGGGAGGGGAACCCGACAGTAATATGAATACAAAGCAAACTTGTAATGCAAAAGGTGTGATCGAGAAAAGTCGAACTCCGGCTCTAAAATGAAATAAATAACTAATGAGATCAAATCAACAGCAGGAAATATTCAGGCACATTTTGGGTCTGGTTAATGATTCTTTGAGCTTTTCATTCATTTGCCCACCAGTAATTTCAGAAACAAACTTCTCTGAATCTACATCATCTGTGTTCCATAAATGACAGCAGATTTCAGCCCAGTTTTCTGCTCTGGAGCTGAGAGCTGTAACAGGGAGACAGTGCTGATTAAATATTTAGCTGAATTTGATTGAAAGTCTGAGTGGGCATTTTACACATCAGCGGAGTCTTAGAGAGAAGCTGGTTTTAACTCAATAGCACAAGCCAGATTCTAATAATGTTTAAGTACATGTGATATAAACTCCTAAACAAAATTTGGGAAATATTATTTCAGTCCTTTATACTCACCTTTAATAAAAACCAACTGGCTTATTTTATATTACTGAAAAGCCTGATTAGTAACCTTTACAATCAGGTATAATTTGTAAGAGTTGTGGATTAACACAGCTGAATGTCCAGCTGCAGTGTTCTCCTGTTGTTATGCCTACACTGAAAAAAACTATGGTTTGTTTTAAGTTGGTTTTAAACAAACCTAATAAAATAATCTGGACAGGCTTAATTCAGTTTTTAAAGTTGGATCCATATTTTCTTTTTTCAGTGTGCTCTTTAATGTGTCGTTCCTCGATGGTGGAATGAGCTACTAAACGCTACCAGAACTTCAATAAGCTCTTGAAGACCCAGCTTTTCTGAGAACATCTACCCAAACACCTATACTGTATTTCCCTTCCCCTACTCTTCTGCACTACCTCTTTGTGCACTTCCTTCTATGCTGGCAATCTATTTCTACACTTTCACCTCTGTCAACTCTGACAGAGCCTGACTAGTGTTCTTCTCATAAATAGTTTATTGTTAACCTTGATACGAACTGCATTGTTTCATCCTCATGATGTAAACCTCCACTCTCTAAAACCTGCTCCCCTCAGTGATACTAACTTGTCTGTGGGAATGTGGAATTGCCAATCAGCAGTAAACAAAGCAGACTTCATTACTGCATATGCCAACCAGCTGTCACTCGACATCCTGACTCTCACTGAGACCTGGATCCAACCCGGTAACAGTGCTACCCCAGTTGCACTTTCAAACAACCACACATTCTCCCACCACCTCTCATACATATATATTCCTTTATTTTATTTTACCAGGTGAAATCTCATTGAGATATTTAATCTCATTTTCAAGAGTGACCTGGCCCAAGAAGGCAGCATGAAAACAGTACAAGAATTTTACACAACATACCGCAAAGCACAATATACAGAAAAGGAAACAAAAGAAGTACAAAATTACCAAAGTTATGATTAAACATCTAGAGGAGGTGGTGGAACAGGCATGCTAATTTCATTTCCAACAAATGGAAGTATAGTCAGTGCTACACATTACTGGGGCGCCAGTGCGTTTGAACACCAGTTATCATGCATGCTCTGCCCAAACGTTCTGTTGCAGACCTGTGCAGTATCAATCATGCAGCTCACAAAAACACACAGATGGGCATCACTTTCCTGTTGAGGGGTGCTGGAAATGAACAATCTTATTGCTGCAGAAGCTTGTTAATGCACACAGACAATTATGTGCACCCCTGAGTATATTCAACTGGTAGCAACCAGTTGCTAAATACACCATCTTTAAATACCATGCCATCTTATAAATGCACAAGTCAAACTTTTCATGGTTGTCATATATCAACCACCAGGACAACTTGCTGAGTTTCTAGATAAATTAAACACCCTGCTCTCTTCCATTCCTGAGCATGAATGTCTCATAATGGTCTTTGGAGACACAAATATTCACTTTGACAGTCATAACTCATTAGATTTTCTCTCCTTACTGCTCTCATTTGACCTAAAACTGGTCCAAAGTCCTCACAAGTTACAAGTTACTCACAAATATGGTAAGGCAATAGGTCTCATTTTCACAAGAAACTGCCACAGAGTCTCCTGGATAAGTCCTCTGCTTCCACCCCTATGGTTTCGATCTCTGTAAACTGTCAGCCACCCTTTTCTCTTCCCTTGTTGCCTCCACTCTTCCAACCTCCAGCACAATCTCCTACCTTGAGGCTAATTATGCCACAGAGTTACTCTGCTCCACACTCAGCTCTTTTCTCAACAATTTGTGCCCTTTTTCCACTAGACCTGCTCGGTCCTCTCAGACACACCCTTGGCTAAATGGTCTCTGCACACCAACCTCAGAGCTGCAGAAAGGAAATGGCACAAATCGAAAGATCCTGCTGATCTACTGTCAACCATGGTGTCCATTTGTCTATACTCTCTTGCATCACAGGTAGAGCACACTCCTGGTTTGAATCATACCTCACAGGTCAGTCGTTCAATGTATTCTGGCTCTGTCACACTTCTGCTGTGCACCACCTTGCCACAGGGGTTCCCCAAGGCTTCATACTGGGATCTCTTCTCTTTGCAATATACACCACCTCACTGGGTCAGATCATTTGATCACATGGCTTTTCCTACTATGCTGATGACATCATTGTCATCATCAGGTGGGAATGACAGATTCCCACCTGAGGTGTTGAATTCTCGGTTTGTCTCTTTGACATATCGAGATGGATGAAAACCCATCATCTCCAACTCAGCCTCTCTAAAACTGAACTGTTTTTCTTCCCAGCCAAACTGACCATACAACACAATATCTCAATTCAAACTGTTTAACATACTAGAGATCAGACCATACCTGACACAATATGCCACCCAGCTCCTGGTCATCTCTCTCCTCGACCACTGCAACGCCCTTCTAACTGGTCTCCAGTCTGCACTGTGAAACCTCTACAAATGGTTCAGAACGCAGCAGCACGTTTGGTCTTCAATCAGCCTAAAAGAGCACACGTCACCTCTCTATTCACTGAGCTCCACTGGCTACCTTTAGCTGCTGCATCAAATTCAAGTCGCCAACACTAGCATACAAAGTAATAATGATTAAAGATGATGCTACATTAATAATAAATCAAGTAGTTGTTGTTAATCAGTGGCATATCAATAGGCAGATGTCTTTCAGTTAAATATTGTTAAATGAATTTATGTTATTTTACTGATTTATTTTCTAGGGGATTGGGGCAGATTATATATAATATTTTCTTCTATCTGCTCCTTTTCATTAAATTATTTGTAAGTTGTATTTGTTTGTTTATTTATTTAGTTTTAAGAATGAAATACAAATTTTAAATAAATAATAAATAATAAAAGGAATGGCTCCCAGCTACTTGAATCCTCTTGCTAAGGCGTTCCTCACAGCTTGGTCACTCCGGTCATCAAAGGATCATCAGCTAGCAGTGCCTTCACCACGCCCAAGACAGTCCAGGCTCTTTCCACGTGTCGTTCCACGATGGTGGAATGACCTACCAAGCTACCAGAACAGGGGTGTTCCTGTCCATCTTCAAGAAACTCCTGAAGACCCAGCTCTTCAGAGAACATCTTCTAAGCTAGCTCCTACCTTCCCCTACTCCTCTGTACTCTCTCTGTGCACTTCACTCTGTGCTAGTGTTCTTTTCCCACACTGTGACCTCTGGCAGAGACTGACTAGTGTTCGCCACTCTAAGTAGCTTGTAGTTAGCCTCAATGGTAACTTCTTTGTTACCTTATCATTTGAAATTTGCTAAGGTGAACTTTTCTATAAGATCCATCACATCATTTTTATTTAGGCTCATTTTCTTATTTTGCAATAGTTAAAAATAACCCAACAGGTGGTTACTTATTAAAGACAAACTGTAAACCTAAAAACATATTCTTTAAGGACTTTAAATTTAACTTTAAATAAAAAAAATGTGGGTAATCAGAAAGTTAATTTATCCATGACTACAATTATGTTCCAACATTGCTATAACATAAGATACACCAGATTGTTAGATAAAGCTAAAAGTAATGACTTGGTGTAAAACAAAGGGCTTTTTGTTCACCCTGGAACGTAGAGCTGCAGCCCTTAAGGAACTATGGGTTTGTCTAAAATGTGCTGTGGTTGTATAAAGACTGGGATGGCAGAAACCTACAGGCTTGCAAATATGGAAAAGGAAGTGCATTAACTACAGAATGTCAAACGAGGATAAATGCTTGTGTTTTTTTCCCCAAGAGAACAGGAATATCTCAGTGATGATCTCTCATCCATGATTCAATGCCTGTCTCTTTATCTACTTGTGGGCTGCTCTCTGTAGAGAAGGATGTTGAAGAATCACTGGAAATACTGAACATTTTCTAAAGCCTTACATTTGGGATGTTGATCCTCTGGTGATGTCAAAAGGAAAGACATAGAGAGTTAAAGAGTGTAGAAGCTGATGATAGGACTGTAAAGAAATGTGTTTT
This sequence comes from Callopanchax toddi, assembly GCA_006937965.1. NCBI lineage: Eukaryota > Metazoa > Chordata > Actinopteri > Cyprinodontiformes > Nothobranchiidae > Callopanchax > Callopanchax toddi. The sequence continues at coordinate 618,361 of SSNR01000096.1, read as the reverse complement.
GTGTCCAAGTATCCACAACCAGTGTGAAAACAACTGACTCTGCTTATGTGCAGTGGAAAGCTTTATCAGTGATTATTACACTTTGAGCAGTAAAGGAAAGAATCTTATTTGACATATCCACACAACCTAATGTGTAATTTTACTAATGTGTGCAGTTTTAAAATAACAAAACTATGTTTCAGTAGTGGCTGTTTTTGGGTTGTAGGGCAGTTATGCAGGGTGTTGCCACCTTTAAATGCACAGTTAAAATCAAAATGTAGTTTACTTCATGTTATTTTTTGAATTAGTCATCATTTATGCACGTTTTCATTGCAATATGATTTACAAATTGTGCTTAGGTTAAAAAATGAGAGAAAGTCATAATATATCTCATAGAGCTGTGACTGTTGTTACTGGTGTTGTCATTATGAGAAAACATTCATTCTCAGTTGGAATCACACTGAACTGGTACCTGCGACACTAGTGGGACAGGGTAAGGCAGTACTTCTCAAATAGAGGGGCGTGCCCCCTTGGGGGGTGTGGTGAGGTGTTGGGGGCACGAGAGGCCCGAGGATGTTTTAGGATGAGTGTCTGTATTCATGCTTGGGCAATTTTTTTTGTGTTGTGGCAGGTTTTACGGATTTTTTACAGAATAACATTGAGTATCTGGCAACCCAGATCGAAGACGTTAGTTGGCATGAAACTACCAGGAAATGCTGCGATGCGGATCCATTTTCAATTAATTCTCGGCGGTAGTGGCAGTACTGGGGGAATGGGGTTGAACAGTCAAACAAAAGTACTCAATTACAATTACTTTGGTTTAATTCATTTTTTTCCATAACTGTTTTCAAATTATTGGTTTTAATGAGTGCCAGTTGAGACAACGAGGAGTTGTGAGAGGTGTTCCTCAAGGTTCGTCCCTGGGGCCTCTCTTATTTTTAGCTTTTATTAATGACATGCCTATGTGCTGTTCCTCGTGTTCTGTTCATTTATATGCTGATGAAACTGTCTTATACTGCACAAAACCCAGCATAATGGAACTCCAGGAGTGTCTTCAGCTCAACTTTAACAGTGTTCAACACTGGCTAGCTTCCAATAAGCTGATTTTGAATAAATCAAAGTCTTATTCAATGTTGTTTAAGAGACACTTCCTCTGCTTCTCATGGTAACAGAAATTTATGTTTTCTAGATCTGTCTCTGATGAAAGGTTCAGACTCAATTAAATATCTAGTCTGGTTAAATCCGAATCTCTCAGTCAAGACTCATATACAAACTGTCATAAATAAAATCAAATTTAGTCAAAAAACGTTATATAGTTCAATCAGCTGATTTGACTTAACTGTTAAAAAATGTATTGCCACTCAGATTCTGTTCCCATTGTTGGATTACGCTGACATAGTCTATCAGAATTCCACAGCTTCCTGTCTTTACTCTATTGCAGGGGTAGGCAACCTTTCTGATGGCGAGTGCCATATAAAATTTATTTGGAAGTCAAAGTGCCATATCAACTGCGCATTAACAATAAATTTATTAATGTTGCTTATTTACACGCTAGAGTTTTTGGTAAAATATCTGGTCATAATTAATTTTTATCCGTCACTTATTAATTTTTCAAAATATGATAATGGCATTTTCAACAACAATAAACTTTCAGTCATTTTAAAGAATTCTTTAATGGTCTCCCACACAAAAAGTCAGCTATTCCAAACCTCGTGGTTTTATTTAGGAAGACTGTCAGCTGTAGACCATGTTTTCTGATTGTAGTCCGTACCGCCACAGCGCATCCCAGAAACACCAGTCCATGCCATGGCACCATCTATTATTGCGCGTGGCGCAGCTGAGACGCTGTCACAACATGGTGGAGTACTTTATGACACAGACATTACTATGCAGAACGGCTCCTGGCACACTTAAATGTGCTGTCACTTGCTTACAGTATTGATAGCTTTTAACTATTATAATAAACAGCTTACTGACCCATTCTGAAGGAATTAAAGAGTCCCACAACACACGAAGGCAGCTCTGATCACATACAAACAAAAGATTCACTTCCAGCTTCCTGTTCTCAATTCCAGCCTGATGTTGTGAATATCACACGATTTTACTATAATTTTGCAAGCAGCTTTCTATGGCCCTTCTACAGGAATGGGTCCTGTAAACTCCAAAACCATGGTGCATCCGCCACGCAGCGCTGACGTCTTCAGTGTGTTTCAGCCTTTACACTTCGTGCTGTGCCATCAGTTAACTGTGACACGTGTGACCAGGGTTGCCACACGTCACACAGTTTATGTCGTTTTGCTTTACGTTGTCCATTTCGTACCCACCACTGTCATATATATGACCGTCTGTCCTGGCTTTCTGCTGAGGCTAGGAGGAAATTTCATTGGTTGCTGTTTACATTTAAAAGTGTTCATTTTAATTTTCCATCCTTTATAACCACTCTATTAATACCATTCTGGTCCCGTTATAATATAGGCAGAACTCATCATACCTCATTTGTGGTTCCTCGTTTTAAACGGAGTCAGAGAAGCTGCTTTTTCTGTCAAAGCTCCAACTGATTGGAACAATTTACCTATTGTTTTAAGGTCCACTACTTCTTTTTCATAACTGAACTTCAGAAATTCAGAAAATTCTGAAATTCAGAACTCTGGTCTATGAACATGTATTACCCATTCGCAACTGTTTGTGATTTTATTAATGTATCATCATTTAGTCATATCATAGCCAAATTAATTTTACCCTTAAATTCCACGGTGTCGTGTACTGTTCGTCTCATTTTTGTTGCGCTGTTTGTATGTTTTGTCTATCAGCGATTACTGAATATTTACATGAATGTATATTTGTTTATATGATCACACAATTTATTCTATTTGATTAGTTTTACTGTCTATTATTTTAATTTTGTTTTGTTTAATTATTTTATGTTGTGGTACTGTTACTTTTGGAACATTGTCATTTTCTTTAGAATAGAAAGTATTGTTTTGTCATCTTGGTTTTCTATGTTCAACTTTGTGTCAAGGAGGACCCACTTAAAAATGAGATGTTTCATCTCAAGTGGTTTAATCCTCCTAAAATATAAGTTACTAAATAAATAAATTACAAACATGAACGGTCTCATGGTCTAGTAGCAGGGTGGATGCTGCTGTCCACCACAAGTAGGCAACCCAGAGGGAGGGGTCTTGGACCCGCAGCAGTGACCTCGACTTGCACGAACAGGTCCTTAGTCCTGGGAGGGGGGTGTCCCCCTCCAGCAGCATGACACACAGGCCCTCAGTGCTGGAGCTCAGACACTCCCCCTCCCAAACATAATTGAGACCCACTGGGGTAAGGTAATGTGGAGAATCTGTCAAGGATGTGGTTCAAATTTTATTCACAATTTGGTCTCCAAAGTTGACACTTCAGACTCCTGGAAACTCAACTGAGAAGAGTTCAAAATGTTTTCAGCAGGCAATGTTTAGTTTAGTTTAAAATTCATGTGACAATAGAAAAGCCCTGTGACTTATTTAAGGATATTATCCATGCAAATGCTTTGAGACATTTGGTAATTTCCTTGTGAATTCCATTCAGAATTTATTGCCAACAGTTGCACCTCTGTGAGAAACTAACTTTAGACACACAGGAACCAGAATCAGCCATGCCACTTTGTAAACAACTGCACCAAACGGGGAATCAGAGATCTACTTGTTTGCCTACAAACATCAGCCTCACTTACGTCCATTCAACCTAAATCAGATCAAGCTGTTAACAGGCTCTCAGTCACACCTCCAACATTTCAAAGCTGAGAAGGCATTATGGTTGACAACATTCATTTGTAATCTCCCCCCCAAAAATCAATGCCTGTCCTTCAGTGTCCACATCAGCTGGTTTATGAAAATGTTGCTGTTGTGAACAGGACTGTAGTGAATACAGTGGCTTCAGGTTTGTCTCCTTTATGGAAATGTTAAATGAAGAGTATCACCAACTGGTGCATTGCGTAACATGTTAATGGTATTCACACTGAGCAGCATGAGCAGGCTTTAGGACGAGTGATTCTCAAACTAAAAAAAAAAAATCATAGGTCTCTGCAGTTTGAAAGATAAAAAGATGAGCTGTGAACAGCGATGAAGGATTCCAGTCCTCAGGTCTCTGCATACTAAATGGTTACAATGTGATGTTATTGCATGTGACAAATGATGAGAAATACCTAAGAAGACAAAGGGTGAGTGAGAAACAGTGAACGGATGTTTTTAGAAACAGATGTTTACTTTGGATTGATTGCTCAATGAGGCATTATTATGCAGAGGCAGAACTGTTCAACTGACAGCAAAGCGTATAAATTGCCAAACTACAGATAAACAGTTTATCATCGCTTTTTACAATTTACCAGAGAACAGAAATCATCCTTTGGCTCGGACTGAGGGTCTGGTTTTAGTTCACGTTCTCATATGTGACCAACATTCAAGTCCTTTAGCCAGAAAACATAAACAGGAACATAAACAAAAAATAGAGAACAATAAAATCAAAAAGATGTGCTGAGGTGGTTGATATAGCCTCAAAATGACATCACAATATTTCAGATAAATGAGTGATAATGATATTTATGATTATGTGACACATAAATCAACTGCAGCAGGTGGCAACAAAAATTACTGCCAGCAAAAAGCATCTTTTATCTTTTATTTTCTAAGATTTATTGTATTTGATGACAGTGGGAATCAATAGATACAAACCAAGCAAAACACGCTGTCACCTAATAAATGATTGTGCACACTGGGAAATGCATTGTAACTTCTCATTTATTATATCACTTTATGACACATTTTAAATCATAGGATCATAGAGGAAATTATGGGACAATCATATTTAAAGGCACACTATGTAACTTTCCTCACATTTTTTAATTGTTTTCTTGAGCCAGTCTGTGCTAATCTGACCCTACAGGGTTAATGAAAAGTCACTCAGCCCCATCTGCTGCTTGGATCCAGAATACTACATTTGCAACTTCTGAGTCTCTGGTCCGGTGCCCTGAAGTCTCACAAAGTCACGAGGGTTAGGCTAACCCAATGTGGCTAGCTGTTATGCTAGCTCCGGAGTGTTTTTAGCTCATGGTTCCTGTTTTTTTCCCCATCTCTCCCTGCTTGAACACAGCTGATTTCTTTGACTGAGTGATGAACCGCTCCAGTAGAAAGCAGTGAAGGCTGAGGAGACATTTCAACATTTATAATAATAATAATAATAATAAATTTTATTTCAGGCGCCTTTCTGTCACTCAAGGTCACCGCACAATACAAGTTGACAATAAAACACAATAAAACACAATAAAACTAACGAGTTAAAAACATCCAACATAGAAACACACAGTAAAAGAGTAAGACCATCAAGTTAAAAACAACCAGTAAAAAGACCTGCATAAATCTCACACTGAGTAGGCGACTTTAAATAAATGCGTTTTCAGCCTAGATTTAAAAAGTGAGAGAGAAGTGATGATTTTAAGGTCAGCCGGGAGAGAGTTCCAGAGTGATGGGGCAGATCTGCTGAAAGCTCGTTTTCCCATTGTGGTGAGTGTAGCTGGAGGAATGTGCAGATTTACTGTATAGACACTGAGGAGCGGAGGGATCGAGAAGGTACAGAAACTCGGATGAGTTGGGAGATGTAGGAAGGAGTGAGGTCATGCAGAGCCTTGAATGTGATAAGAAGCAGTTTATAAATTATCCTAAATTTTATCGGCAGCCAATGAAGCTGCTGAAGAACAGGAGTAATGTGATCAGTAACAGGTGTTCTCGTGACCATATGAGAACACCTTTAGGTATTTAGGTACATTTAGGTATTTCTGAGCAAAAACAATGCTAGTGTTTTTACAACAGTGAATTAAAACAGACACTAGGGGGTGCTAAAAACAAGCCAATAATGCATACTGTGCCTTTAAACTCCACTTTTCATTTTTACTATCCTCTTGGCGTGGATAAATGTTTAAAATAAGTCTAAACTTTAGCACTTATTAATGTTTACTTTTTGGCATTTGTTTATATTTATTACTTAAACTTTTTAAGCACCAAAGAGATTACATTAAAGGTGTTGTGACTTCTGACCTCTCTCAAAAACAGGGTGCTTTTTAGTTAAAAAAATTTTTTTTGAATAATTATGTTATTGTACAACCAGGACTTAAAGCAGCTATCTGGATTATTTTTCTATGTATCAAAGTTTTCTAAAGGTTTTAAATGGTAGAGTTCCACAACATGTCATTCTGATGAAGACCCTCCTTCCTCCTTTAGACCCCTTTGCACTCTTTCTGACCGGTGAACTTTTTTAGCCAATAAAATTCAAATTTCTGCATTGATGGATGTCAGTCAACATGCACGCACTTTGAGCAAACCTGTAGAAGTAGGGGGCGCTCTTGTACAGGACGCTCCATGTCTTTCTCTGTTTACAGTCTCAGCCATCATGGAGCAGTCAGAGCTAATTTCTACTAAAAACTTATCCATTCCCTGACTACTGAGGGATTTATTTTTATTTGTAAACATTTAATCTCACAGAATGGCAAGGCTTGCCAAGGATACATGTTTATTTTGGTCAAGACTGAACTTCATTCAGGACCAAGTCATTTCTCTGTTCAGCTTCAGAGTACCGCAGCAGCTCGCTGCTACAGAGCTTTGTATCAGAAGCACAGCAGGGACAGACGGCTCAGGGTCTCGTACAGTGTGGGAATGAGATTTGTGAACTGTGAGTGATTAAACCCCACAATGTAATCATAGTTTGAGCAGGAGTTGCACAGTTTATGCCCAGCTTACAGACCAAAGTAATGCGCCGTGTGCACGCGCATGCATGCGAATGCGTATCGAGGTATTTTAGATTCAAAAACTGCTCTCTTGCTGAAATAATCCAGACAGTGGCTTTAATATGGCCACTGATATATTTTATATTTGTGTAAAACTTAACATCAGGATGTTAAACAGTCTTCTTACCAGTCAGGGGTAAAGTTTGTTTTATGTAGCAATTTGTTTACCTCCAAACCTTTCAGCATCTCTTTTATTACGGCCATGTTTTTTTAACATGAATTTGTAATGATTCAATGGTTAGATTCTGCTTTCACAGCAGGTGTCAGCCTGACAGTGATGGAAGGAGAAAAGAGGATGTAAATGACCTGGTTATGAAGTAAAGGTATTCTCCTCTATGTAAGCTAACCTTTACAGCCGTTTGGGACATTTTAAAAAATCTTTTTCTCAAATATAAAAATAAAAAATGTAATAGAATTCTTATTTCTTATTTGAAAATCAGCTGATTTTAGAAAAATAAACATAAAATGATCATATTATCTGGTATATGAAGAATAAAACTGTTATGAGAAAAAGGCCTAGCTGATAGCTAATATTAATTAACAAATTTATCAATTTCAAAATAATTGTTGCTGCCTTTAAAGAAATTAGAAATAAAATAATACATAAAATAAATAGGGCATTGCTGTTGTGCCCCGTCTCCCCCTCAGCCACTTTCTTTCTTTCTCTCTTATGAATGAGTGATGGCAAGCTGCCAAAGACGTCCTTGTGATAGCGGTCTCAGAATGTGTTGCTGTGGTAACTAATATGGCAACCTCCGATAGACTTAAGATTCATGGCATCTATTCAAAAGCCTTGTCAGCACAAGCCCCTATATATTTTTCCTCACCAGGTTTGGTTTCATTTTTACAGAATGTGTTCTGGTCCAGAGATTCGGGCGACAGAATCAGGAGGACTTTGTTTTGTGTTAAACCACCAATAGCCTGCAACCTTTTGTTCCTGTTGAAACACGGTTAGCCAAACAGTGATGTTTTTAGTTTAGTTTTTGCAAATTTGTGGTCGTAACAAATTGGTGTCTGTAAAAAAAAGAAAGATATCTGAGGATTTTGAACAGCAGGCTTTTCCCCTTAGAGTTTGTTCTTGCTTTAACTCGATATGCAAATGTAGCAGCCTGTTCCAGAGATGTGAGTGATTCATGTGTGGTGACACAACCTTTCAGAGTGATTTAACACAGCTGTGTTGCCGCCATTAGATTGTTTTTTTTAGTCCTAATTCGGATCCTCTCAAAAAGTCAAACAGAAAAACAAAGTGAATTTAAGCTGAATTATCCTTTAGTGATATGATGAATATAATTATGCTTTTTAGGGTTTATTGATTATCTATCTGATACTGAATATTGTGTTTTTTTCCCCCTTTGTGAGTCACCACTGGTGTTTGTGAAAGAGAAATGTTATCTCCCAGCCTCCACCACAGGTTCTGCCTCATTCACAGAGCCAAGTGCTGCAGTTCAGAAAGAAATGAGATCAACCAGCTGCAAAGACTGTTTTATCTACTAGCACTGTCATGCTGTATAGTCACAGTTTCTATTCAGGCTGCTCTCACTCCGCCTCAGGCAGCCAGACTTTAAATGGATTGCGCACCTTTTTTGATGCGTTTAAAATACAACAATTTCCACTTTTGGGATTTATAAGCCACACACATATATATGAATATATATGTGGCTTTTTGACTTCTCTATATGGCCTCATAGTATGGCAGAAATTCTGTAACTCTTTGTGTCTGAATGCATGAAGAATGAGTTCATATTTGTGGGAGTTGGGAGGAATATCTGTCCTCTCCTTGTAGGCACATCTGTCCTCAGATAACATTGTCAAGGTGATACCACGCTCCCTGTCCGTCTGAGGCAGCCACATTCAGACATTGCATCAAAGGCTGCAGGAACAAGGGAGGGGAAATGAGGAGAAGAAGAGCAGGAGTGCTTTTAATTTCCTCTTTATCACAGTGACTGAGGTTTCTACATCTGCACAGACATAAACTAGAACGAGCTGTAAATGAGTTCCTATTGACTGACAAGAAATAACGCAGTAGATAGTCAGCTATGAAATTGAAGTGTCACTTCTCCAGCTTATTACAGGTGTACAAGTAGATTTCAGTGTACTCTTTATTAATAAGGCTGATGTCTGTACTGATGTTCTGATTAAGCCTGTTTAAAAATGACCTCCATCAAACACTGAGGATTTTTTGAATTATAACCCAAGTTTAGGTCAGTGCTGGAAACAAAAAGCATTAAAAACAGAAACATTCTTTACAACTTGCAGGTTGTTCAGCATGACGAATAACCGCTCTTGGCTTGCATGAAGAGCTCAGTTAAAATGTCAAGGTCATGGCAGTTCACAGCAATTTAGAGCCATGTTTCTTCAGGCAGTTATGCCAGCTGCCTCACCGAGCCCAGAAAGGTTTCCATCACTTCACCCAAATACAAACTTTTTATTGATGAAACTGTTACATCTAAAGTCAAGCACAGACTTTCCTAAGATGTAGATAGCTAATAAATGCCACTTTCTCTGGTTCTCCTGAGGTCCCTCGAATGATCATTTATGAAATATTGCTAAGTGATTTAACTTTTGTGTCTCAAGCTGAACTGGAAATTGTTGTTCCTGCTTTTGTTTCTTCAAGGTTGGATTATTGTAGTTTATTACAGATGTTAGATCTTCATGTCAGCACTACTCATCCTCCTCCACTGGCTCTCCATCCACTACAGGGTACATTTTAAGGTTCTGGTACAGGACTCTGAAGGGTCAAGCAGACAGCTGACTCTAACTTTCAGGGCCCTACATGGTCCAGCTCCTCTTTATGTTACTGAACTGATAAAGCCATACGCTCCAACCCGAGCTCTCAGGTCCACAGACCAAAATATCCAGGACCAGATTTAAAAGTCGAGGTGATCGCTCCTTCCAGTCTGTTGCACCTCAACTTTGGAATGAACTTCCTTTAGTTTGACGCTGTATAGACAGTCTGGACTCCTTTAAAAGCAGCTGAAGACCCAATTATTTAAAACTGCTTTTAACTAAATATTTTATGTTCTCTATTTGTAATGATGTTGTTGTTTGTTTTATTGATTGGACTTGTTGTTTTTTGATCGTGTTTGATTCAGGTTTTTGTGAAGCACTTTGTGATTTTTGTCTGTGAAAGGTGCTATATAAATAAACTTTACTTACTTACTACATCAAGGAACTTTTCCATTTGCATGTCTCCAGCAGGTCTCTAAGGTCATGTGACCAAGGCCTGCTGGCTGTCCCTCAAACAAGCTGAAAACTAAAGGCGACAGGACCTTCAGCAGTAGCCCCAGGACTTCTGTTCCCTTCAGTCTGTGGTCTATTGATTCAGTGGAGCTTTACTGAAAAGTTGTCTTTTTACAACGTCTGTTTGACAGTTTTTAATGTCTTTAATTGTTTCTGTAGAGCATGTTTTGATTTTTATCTTGAGAAATGCTTTATGGACCCGTCCGGGGTGTCCCCCGCCTCTCGCCCCTTGACCGCTGGAGATAGGCACCAGCTGCCCCGCGACCCTCTGTGGAGGATTAAGCGGCTACAGAAAATGGATGGATGGAAATGCTTTATGAATACTTATTAAGTCTAAGAATACCTTGCCCTGCTGAGGTACATTTCAAATTCTCTTTCATCCTCTCAAGCTTCCCAGAATCAGAGCTTCAAGTAGGTGGACACAGTGCCCTTAACAGTGGCTAAAAAGACATCCAAGAGGTCAGCATTGATTTACAAACCCAGTTTGAAATGTTTCTTTTGGACCAAATGGTACTTGAGTTAGTTCTGATTGCACTATGAGTGCCCTCAGTGATAGTCTTTGAAGTGTTTGAGTCCTGGTGCTGAAGCTCAGTGTGTGCTTATATCCGGAGCTTTTGTTAGTCAGTTCATATGTAGTGAGTCCTTTGCCTTCATTATTCAGTGATTCACACTGTGCAGCCAAAACACTCACTCTTATCTGTTAAGAGGCTGCAGAGACGCAGTCAGACAGCTCCGGGTGGGTGGAGGGGGGGACGGAGAAAGAGTCTCCTTCTCTCTTATGAGAAATGACTTTCCTCTCTTCCATTTCTCTACATGAAGCCAAAGAGCAAACCAACGTCAAGAGCTTTAGATCTTGAATATTCACGCTGGTGGCATTTTACCATCTGTAGGCGGGGAGTCTGAGCAGAGACAGGAGGCGGTGTGTGAAGTATTGATCACTGTTGCTGTTGTCCTTGTTTGCTCTGTCTCACAGTGCCAGCTAACTCTCTGAGCAAGATCGTATATAGAGACAAAAACACATAGAAGGCTGGTGTTGTAAGGCACATATGTGCACTTGGATAAGCTGAACACAATAACATTTTAATGAGTGATAAATATTAAAATGCATCTATGGCTACAATGTAGCTCACTGCCATCAGGACTGAAGGACTGACTGATGTAAAAAGATTTGTAGCCCAGGACTTAGATGAGCGCTGTACAAATGTGGGACGTTTACAAAAACAGGAAAAATAAATATGATGTCATTCAAAATCAATAAAAGGCTGAATTAATCCTAAAAACAGGACTGGTCTGATTTGGAATTAGACTATATTTATATCTAACCCTCTAGGATTTCAGTTACACCTGTTGCCTTAGAGACACAAAAAATAAAGACTGTTATAAAAATTATTATGTCATTAAATAATTTCAACTTTTTAAAATAGATATCATTATAGCATAACAATTTTCATTGGGGTTTGAAGTTTAACCCCTTAATTGCTAGGTTTTGTGATTAGATCTTTAAAAAATATAAATATTTTCTATTCCATGTATGAAAATAGTGTTTATGGAGTGGGAATATCAGAAACCAGGAACTGTAAAAATTGGCATCAACATTAATTTTGTCTCATTTTTAAATTTTTTTGAGGTGTCAGATTACATAATACTTGCTGGTGAAGGTAAACATGCACCAACCCCAGGCCTGGCTCCGGGTCAGGACCCCGGTACCCTGTGGGGTCGGGTACTTTTGTGCTTTTCTCCTGAAAGGTCTTCTGAACCGCTCTGTGCCTCACACTTCATCTGTGTCAGGGTGGACACTGAAAGTGTAATCATGTAAATAGTTTGCTGTGTGGTTTATGTTTTTATATTTTGTTTTACAATAAATATGAAATATATGTTCTGACTTCATATTATATTCACACCTGTGAAATAGGCCTTTCAGTTAGTTTATAACTCTCCTATAGTATCTTAAACATGCTGACAGTGAATCAGGGAGCAGATCACAATTCCTTTAAGTATCTCATTTCATAATAATAATAATAATAATAATAATAAACGTTATTTATAAAGTGCCTTTCATACAAATAAAAATTGTAACACAAGGTGCTTTACAGGTTAAAATGACCCCACATAAACCACGTTCCCCACCCTCCCCCATAAAGAGCACAGACAGACAGACAGACAGACAGACAGACAGACAGACAGACAGACAGACAGACAGACAGACAGACAGACGACATTGGGCTGAGTACAGATAAGCAGGTAGATAGGGAAACGCCATGAGAGGAGCCTGAAGCATTCAGGTTACAACCTTTTAATGCTGGGATGTTCAGGTGTTATTCAAAGTCTTCAAATAAACATCTGGACATACCTGTACAAAAACAGGTACACAATACTCATTATTTGCAGTTTCCTAATCAAATTGACCAAAATGATCTTGTTTTTAAACATCATAAAATGCACCCGATATAAAGGGTGCATATTATTATTATTATGAAACCAAATGTATCATAAGTTTTGAACACTTCTATCTCTTTAACAGGATTAGTACTGCCCTCATAATGGCTCTATTAAACCCCATATCTGCCGTTTGGTGGAGAATCTAAGTACTACAGGTAGCAAGCGCCACTTATACTTTCTAATATCATTGTATTGTTATATAATTACACTAAATATAAACATTATATGACTACTGTATTAACATTAGTCAATAAATGATCAAAAATCAGGTCTTTTTGATAACTATTCCGTGTATCAGTGGGGTTTAAAGGTTATTTTGTTCTTAAAATTCAAAGCAGAAAACAAATGACACATTTGTCTGATGTTTAAACTGTGTTTCAAGATTTTATGATGTTAAAAAACTCCTAATGTGTTGTGATTAACTCAGAAACTCAACTTTGAACCGGTTTCCTTCTGGCAGCCTTATGTTTCACTGCTTTTATCAGTGAAAACTCCAGTTCCCCCAGCTTTTGACCAAATGTATTCATCATCAAATTGTTCTAACTTTGATTTGTGTCAAAGGAGGGTGCTGAGAATCTCAGGACTTACTGACTTATTGACCTGTGTTTGAGCATTTTTGATCACTTTGTTTTGATTAACCTCTTATGGAATAGTGTCACTAATTACCATCAAATGACTTCTGGTCTTAAAGCAACCAGATGTAGTATTAGTATTAGTACTTTCATTGAAAACCTGCATTATCCAGCCCTATAGTCTACTGCCATCTGGTGGAGGATGAACAGGTGGATATAATAATAATAATAATAATAATAATGATAATAATAATAATAATAATAATAATATATATATATATATATATATATATATATATATATATATATATATACATACATACATACATACATACATACATACATACATACATACATACATACATACATACATACATACATACACACACAGTGGATACGGAAAGTATTCAGACCCCGTTAAACTTTTCACTCTTTGTTATATTGCAGCCATTTGCTAAAATATTGTGGGTTCATTCTAACCCACACATTGTTGTAAAGTCAAATTTCCATTTAGCTCCACTGTATTTATTTGGCTTGCGATGGACTGGTGACCTGTCCAGGGTGTCCCCCGCCTCTCGCCCCTTGACCTCTGGAGATAGGCACCAGTTCCCACAACCCTCTGTGAAGAATGAAGCAGTTCTAGAAAATAGATGGATGGATGGATTTACTTGGTTTATTTATTTTCTTCTTTCCTGCATTCATGGCTACAATTTGATCAAGAAGATTTGTGTAAAACATAACAGTTTTAAAACTGTTACATGTATGGAAATTATAGTATAGTATAGTAATTTAAAATAACTTTTTGACATGAACTCAGTATCTATTTCCTTTCATCTGTCACTGTCTTTCTCTTCCTGGCCTTTGCCCAGCAGCTTTTCATTTTACAGTATCGTCTGTGCTCTATCATTGTCAGTTAGTCTCCAATCATGAACTGGCATGGTTCTTAGCATCAGGGTTGAATAGCTGCAAGCTTTCATGAAAACATTATGCCACAGTAGTGGCTCATGAACCTGAGTGGTTGCACATTTGCATTTCAATCTCAGATTGTTCTTATTCAAAACTGCTCTTTTTCCACCAATATGTCCCAGAAATGTATTTTCACCCACACACAAAACTCTTGTTTGCATGAAATGGGACTGGCTGCTTTGAATTGTCCTCCCCAGATGAGCTGCACTGATAAGGCGCGTGTGTGTGTGTGTGTGTGTGTGTGTGTGTGTGTGTGTGTGTGTGTGTGTGTGTGTGTGTGTGTGTGTGTGTGTGTGTGTGTGTGTGTGTGTGTGTCACGCAGCAGAAAAGATAAAGTGTAAACAAACGATCCCTGATGTTTGACTGGTCACAATGACGTTGCACTCATGGTGTATGGATGTGCATGGATGAGATTTTTTGGAGCAAATGACCAACTTCTTGCAACAACCAGTCATTTAAACCCAATGAAAAAATGTTTTTTGTTTTTATAATAATCAAGTGTTAGGTGCTTCTCAGATCTTTGCTCTGCTCTTTTCTGTGTTGAATGCTGTGTGCTGTTCTGCCAGACCCTCCAGAAAATTCCTAGAACATTTCTGCTATAGTCGTGTGTGTAAATGTGTGTGGCTGTTTGCCCACTCATGTCATTCCTTAATGATGCTTTTGGTGCACCATTGTAACTCAGCTGAACGTTAAACTCTTGTGCCTGAAATGTTTTGACTTCACTGTGAAGTTTAAATGTGTGGCAATTGTATAAAGAGATTCTTTCTAACAAGAAACTTCACTGCTAGATTTCACAAAGTTCAGTAGCTTTTGCAGCTTACAGCTTGGTTTATAAGACAAATGACACAAATCAGTGAGATTTGTCATACGGAGAGGCAGGAATCTGACAGCTGTGCTTGTTAGTCACCAACTTCATCGCATCACTTTCTCTCCCCAGGAGACACAGCTGAACTACACAAAAAATCTGTTTATGTTTGTTTGCCTCTTCTCGTCTTTGCTTTCATAATCCCAGACTTATTAGACAAGGTTATGGAATCTGCTCACTCTCTTTTCCTGTTTTCTCCTCTTCCTCTGTCACTGTGCTGTCCAGATGGAGGAGCTAATAGCGCGCATGCAGGAGGAGAAAAATGGCATCCCCATACGGACAGTGAAAAGTTTTCTAACCAAGATCCCCAGTGTTTTTTCAGGTAAGTTCTTCCACTCAACCCTGTCACTGATATTATTTTCTGAAACCTGAAAAGAGCACATAACAATTACAAGATAGACTGAAATTAGTGTCATCTTTTAAAACTGTTACGTCAAAATGAATACATTTTGATGATAGTTTCCCTGCAGATATTGAAATTATTTTCAAACTGGCAAAAGTCTCTGGCTCTCATCTCCTAGAACCAGGGATGAAATTTTGATCCCAGAGGTGGGGGGGACACAACTGGTTTGGGGCCGGTGGTGGTGGGGGGGTCATTTTAACAGCTTTGTTTCTCAATATGAGCAGAATGACACTTGGGTAAAGAAACTAATGTTAGCCAAAGCATTTAAGTGAAAAAGTTACTAAAGTTTAGTCACAATACTAGAAGAACAGTGTGTGAATGTTGGTGATGGTCAGAATGGCAGCCTCTCTTCTGTCAGACTGACCCAGGTCAGCTATGACTACAGATGTCTGTCGTAGTTTACCTCCACCAGAGTGAGAATGGATAATGGATCTTCTGTGAAGAGCTTTGGGTGTCCGGAAAGGTGCTTTATAAATCCATTGTTATTATTAACAATGTTAAATTAAAAACATTAAATCAGTTCAGCTGTTTCTGATCAAGTTTAACTCCAGGTTTCAGGATGTAAATCAACCTTTGATGTTTGATAAAATGACCAATAAGAAACATGATGTCTAATTAAACTATTTTAACACTAAATCACATGGATCTGTCAGGACCTCAGCAGAGGTTTGCCTCCCTTT
>SSNR01000096.1:487554-602393 GCA_006937965.1 Callopanchax toddi | reverse complement strand
AAACGTTTTAAAGATCAGTATTTAACGTGAGTCTGAAAAATAAAGTCATTGACAGAGTGCATGTTTTTAGTGTTAAAATTGTTTATTGGCCAAATTTTAAGCTCCAGCTCTTGTCAGAAAGACATCATTTTATTATGATGACAGATGTGAACACAGCTGTGTTACTCACTGGTCGGACTGGTGACCAGATAACGGTACCTTTCCTCCTACAGCCAAAGTGAGGAGGAGTCTTTGTAGAAAATAATCAGTGGGATAGGACGCTCTGACCGTCAGAAGGTTTAAACGGTGTCAGTGGGCCTGCTGATCTATAGTGTAACGGACCGGTCAGACCATAGTGTCGGGACAGAGACAGGAAACGCTCAGAGAGAGTCCGTCCATGCCTGGCTGACACAGAGCATGGACGTTTTCTACCTGAACTCTACCAAGGACCGCGACGCGCGACTGGTTCGGGGCCCGGCCGCACCCTCCAAGCTGAACCCAGGTCCGAGCAGGTCCAGTTCAATGGAAGGGTGCGTGACAGGTGCGCAAGCTTATCGCGGGCCCGCGGTAGCGTTTGAGCGTCTCCAAACGCGCACGTTTCTCCTGATCGGGGACCGGTTTTGCTTGCGCGGTCCGGACAGACCCAGATCCAGACCCAGATGATCTGGATCTGGGTCTGGATCCGGATCGGAGTCCGCCATGGTCTAAAGGTTTATTATGTGTAATTTAACGATATGGATGAATAAAATAAGAAAATAATAAGCATTTATTGATCCTCTTCTCACTGATTTGGACTCTCACTGTTTGAGGAACAGATTTGTAATCTGAGGTTTTATTTCCCTCCCACAAACCTTTATTGATGTTTTTTTAAAAACGGTGTTGCTTTCAACACACAAATAATAATAAAAAAAATTAAATAGATTGAAAAAGTCAATCTCTTTGGCATTAAGCTGATTAAAAATCTGTTGTTGAGACTCTGCATTTATAATGTGCTTTAAAACTCAAAGCCACCTAAATGATTAAAACAATGACATAATATGAACATATTAATTCTAATACATAGTTTATCATAAAACAATAGAGGAAATATTACTACCAGGATACTTTAATAAATGGAAGGTGTCTGAGCAGTCAGCTGTGAGGAGGTCAGTTGGGTTTAGGGTTTGTTTCTGAAGGAGGAGAGTCTGAGTTTCTGATGGAGGAGGAGGAGGTCCAGACAGAGGGTCGGGTGTTCCTTTGACTAACTCGCGGGCACACGCTGCTCACAGTTACAAACTTTAACATAAAGGAACCTCTGATATTAGTCTAGCTGACGTGACTCCTGCAGAACAAACAACCAACATGTTAATATCTTACCAGCTGATGAACACGGACTCCTGGTGAACGAGCTAAACACCGGTTAGCACGTGAGACTGTTTACAGCCGGATGAGTGACAGCGGGAACAGGCTTCAGCTGGAGCGGCTGCTTTCCGCTTGGTCCTAGTGCTCAACCCGCTTTAGTTTAATAGCACGGAATATTGTTTTTGGATGGTAAAAACTTTTAAAAAGTGCAGGGGACCAAAATTGCTTTTTGAAAAAGTGGGGGGGGACATGTCCCCCCCCCCTAAAATTACGTCCATGCCTAGAACATGTTGCTCAGCAAAAGTAGCAACAAGACGTAGGAGCAGTTTAGCCCCTCCCTCCCCGTAGAAGTGTGTACATAGTACACACAACGCAGTAGAATAGTTACAAGTACTATCAGATGTACAGTATTGAGATTATACTGTTATTTACACAATTATGTTTACATGGTTGGGTTTTTATTGTATTGATTCTGCTGAATAACACAGTTCTGACAAGTTTTCTTCAAATTCCTTTGTTATAATTTAATATAATATAACATAATACAATATAATATAATATAATATAATTAATAATAAATTAAATATGTCTTGTCCTATAATTGGAAGAAATATACAGTATCTTTATTTCATTTTTTTTCCTTTCATTAATCTTGTTTTCACACTGTTACTAGTGATTTGTCAAAACTAGTTGACAGTAATTCCTTTTATCATCATGAGCCTTTCACGTTTTAGTTTCTTCTGTTTATTTGGAAGTCAAAGTTTGTCTCCTCTAAATGCAGAAGTAGAATGAAGTAGATGGAATAGCTCACACTGATGATGTTTACATCTGAATAAAAGTCCAGTAAAATCTAACAATGATCATATTACTTTAGTGAATGCTTTATAATGACTCAGGTTTTTAACATTTGGGTTTATGATATCATGTGTGTGTGTGTGTGTGCGTGTGTGTGTGTGTGTGTGTGTGTGTGTGTGTGTGTGTGTGTGTGTGTGTGTGCGTGCGTGTGTGTGTGTGTGTGCTGCACTTAAACTGCATTTATAATTTTGTTACCTTCATTTTTTCTTGACTTTTTTCTAAAAACCTTTGTATTATTTTGTTTTTTCTCTTGTCATTTTTGAAGCCCCCACACTCGAATACCTGCACACAGTGTAAGGTTGTGATATCAGGGTATCCGCGGGTCCTTAAAAAGCCATTAAAGGTCATAAATTTGCATTCCCAAAATTAAGGCCTTAAATATAATTAAAAATGATAAATATTCCTTAAATTCAGTGTCCAAAGGTATTACATTTCTAGGGCCCCTATGATTTCTGGGTTACGAAGAAACTGAAACTCAGCAGTACACCAGACCACAAGGGCCAGAAGGGTCTAGGTCACTTAAGGCTGTTATTATCTTGTTAATTCAGTAAAAAGGAGCTTTTTAAAAATTTCAGATGAATGCAATACACTTCCGTAAGATATATTGCAGATCAATTATCTTGATGTTTGGTTGTTTTTTTTTTTTTTTTTGCACTTTCACTTCCAATAAAGGTTTAGTCAGAACTATTTGTAAGGTGTTCACATCCCCTTTCCCATTCCATGAATGTAAGGTCCTAAATTCGATCAAAGCGGCCTTAAAACGGGTCTTAAAAAGTCTTAAATTTGGCTTCCTTGAACTTGCAGATAACCTGGATATTAATCATTCTGGAGAAGAGCTTTGTTAGATTACTTACACATCTTATTAAAGCTGTCTCTTAGAAAGTGGGACAGCTTTAATAGTGTGAAAATGGGGTCATACTAATGATGTTAATCCATCAAATATCGTATCTAGTTACGACGGTGGTCAAATGCAACAGGATGCAAGGACACTGACAGCGAAACGAAGCGACAAGAATAAATTCAGACATACAAAGTAGCAGCTTGATGGACATAAAGCGCCACAGGGCGAGTCCGTCTCACTGCATGAATTCCCCCATGTCTCCACTTCACACCTTCTTCCTGCCTTCTGTGGCTTTCGTCCCTCTACAAACCCTCACCTGTCAGGATGACAGACAGTGATGATTGCTTAGAAAATATATAGCCAAAGTGCCAAAGTCACATGTTGTGCTGGGGTGTGAAAATGCCCAGGGGGCAGAGGATGCCGTTATGTTTGCCTGAGATGTGAGAATGATTCGGTTCCATCCTCAAATGGCAAAGATGCAAGATGGCATCTATCATGAAAAACATGTCCTCTGTAGACGTTGTAAAGTCTTCTCACCTTTTGAGCCAACTCTGTATTTTATTTGGACAGTTTGCAGTGTAAAATGTGAGGGACTGGGTTGTTATTTACTTTGATTAGAACACATTGTGTTGTACAGAACAAAATACATGCAGCCAGTGTAGCTGTGGTCATTTATATTAATGGATTGAGCCAAATAGCTTTTGAAGAGGGAGAGAATATTTGATAATGGATGGCCTGGTATCCACCTACATGGTGCAAGACGAGAGAATTGGTCTGCACTGTGATGATGAAGGGAGGTGGGCAGGGTTAAGAGAGACACTGTTTTGTTTCATTCGCATCTAAATGCAAACAGGTGTTTTAGGACATTGTGAACACATTAGTGATTCATATTCATGTGCTTTCTCTTGTTTCAGGTTCTGATATCGTTCAGTGGCTCATGAAGAATCTGGATATTGAAGATCAAGGTAAATACTGAATATTTAAACAAATAATCAATGGCGTAGATTTGATCTTGACATTGGTGGGGACCAGGACGGGGTTGTCGTGCGAAACAGGAAGTGCCGATTAAAACGAGGTGCTCAGATCGCGGTCCCGGTTTGGACCGGCTCAAAGTTATATACCAGTATATACTTACTGGGAAGATGCCCGATGGCCAGTCCAGCGTGAGCGGCTCGGCGTAGACTTCTGTTCAGGGGGAGGGGGCTTGTCTTGGAGCACAGACCATGAGAGGCTTGCGCTTGTCGATCCAGATCCCTCCTTCTCCAGCAGCACAGCGCCTGGTCCACTGGGCCGCATGTATTATTGGTGGGGACGCAGCGCTATTTCTGCACACTAGGATTGAATTATTGGTGGGGACAATTCAGTGATCTCTGGATATTGGTGTGGACACGTCACCTCCATCCATGCTAAATCTACGCCCATGCAAATAATGCTCAAAAAACAACAGAATTTTAATTGTTTCAACCTCTTTTTAAAATCAACAACAGTCAATGCACCAAAGGATATAACTTAGTCCATATTGGTCGTAATTATTTGACTTAAAGTGCTACTGTCTGAACTTTGGTCTACTTTAGGGGAAAGTATACAGTAGATGTAACTCTAATTGTGATTGAGAAAAGTGCTGATCAGATATTTAAGATATTTTTTGCATCAAACAAACATTCACCTGAAGCTCACTCAGTCGTACTGTATGTAGTAGTTCTCAGTGTCACAATATTCTTTGATCTGTCTTTCTGTGTCCTTGAGCTGTTGCACATGCTGCAGTTCTTCATTTCATCCTCCTTTTTCCTTTTTTGTTGTTCTGTTTTTAATTCCTGTCTAACAGCAAAGAATTAAACGATCCTGAGAAACTTGTCATTAGTTGAGTCGCTTTTTAGTCATCCAGTAAAACGACTCCAAGTGGGAGAAATAACCTGCAAATTCATGTCTCTTGTTTCCTTTATTTACAAAGATCTGGTGCATTACGCTGCATGAAAATGTAAATTTATGTGGCATTTTGACATCCACTAATGACAATAATCTAATTCTATCAGACAAATGCACATTTTTACTAATGCAGTAAATAAAGTGCTCTTCAACGACATTTATCTTGATCAGAATCGACTCGTCTGACCAGTTTAAAACAGTGAAAACAAACAGATGTTCCCTGTCTGTCCACTTTGTTCCCCCGCAGTTTAAAATGCTGTTTCAAACCATGTAGCTTCAGCACAGAGCAACTCCTGGTGGAGACGACAAACAGCCCAGAGACATGCACTTCATTTGGCTCACAGCATAGCAGCAAGTTTATTATGCAAAGGCAAATGAGCTTATATCAAAATGATTAGGGATTAGGATTTTTTAATAAATAAGCACCTCCGATGATACATTTCTCAGTTTAACTTTTTATCCTTGTATATGAAAATCTCTGCTTCCAGTCGTGTTTTTATGCCTTTATTATTAGTTTGATTAGCTCACGCCTCAGAAGTTTCTCCTTTAAAATCCTTGATTTCTTATTCTTATCTTATTTTTTTATTAGATCAAATATGAATAATCAAAATCCAAGGAGAGAAGAAAAGAAAAATGTTTCTAATTTGCACTTTTGGGGTTATTTAGTCTTTTCTTGTTTTTTTTACATTTGTGGTTACTGAGGAGACTGAAACTGCCAGCAGCAAATGTAGCACAGCTCACCATGATGCATATTCACTAAAATGTCAATATGAAGTATGGAGATATATAGAGCCCAGGTGTAGCCTGCAGCTCACGTTCTCAGTCCAAAACAGTAAGCCTCATGCTTATCCCACCTACAGCATAATGAGAGCCTAATGGCACATTTCTATATTTATTCATCCCATGAGAAAAAACTGAATGAACAGGTGACAAAATATATTAAATCTGACCTGTTTCCTTCACAACCAATGACATTGCTCTATAATATAGACAAGGTTAAGCTGCAGAGAAAAGTTTTTATTATCAAAATTAATGTCTTTACTTTGTAAAGCTTGTGATCATATGAGGTCAATATTTGACTAAATATCTAAAAATATCATACTAGTAGAACAGCACATTAATGAAATCATTCAATGAAGACAACCCATTCAGTAGTTTGGATATTTAAGTTGCCAAATACGACAATCCTAACATTTAATATGACTAAAAAAGCACAAAGGTCAAATTAATATGAAACAACAAAATACAAACTAAATGAACTGTCAGTGAGTTGAACCAGCTAGGATGTGACTGCATATTAAAGAAAACCTAACCTGCACCGTGGATCAGGAAACTGTAAAATGATCTCAGAGGGAGGACAGGAGGCTGTTTGGAACAGCCTGCAGAGGATGCTTCTTTACATCATCAGTAAACCTTTTTTCAGCTTATCTCAGTCTGCATACTCTGTAAAGTGCCTGTGGAAAAGCTTCAATTCTAAATGTATTTTTACATGGTCAATATTCTTAAAATAAATGCATGTAGTGGTTTTATTCATTAGTTCATATTTGGCCAAAAACAGAAGTAAAAGACAGCAAATCAGTAAGTAAAGTTTATTCAGTATTGCACCTTTCACAGAAAAAAAAATCACAAAGTGCTTCAGAAAACATCATAATCATATATACGTGTATATATATATATATATATATATATATATATATATATATATATATATATATATATATATATATATATATATATATATATATATATATTAGAGGTGGGCATAGATTAATTTTTTTAATCTAGATTAATCTAGATTAATTTTTAAATTAATCTAGATTAATCTAGATTAAAATGGCTCATTTGAATTCTGCCAAAGGGTTCATAATACCGGTATGTGTGTTCATGAGGCTGAAGAGTCGTGATACTTCAAGTCTAGAGTTTAAGGTTAGTAACAGCTGATCCACTGTTTGGATCAGCTGTTACTAATCTAACAAGAAATACTAAACCTGTCAGAACTTCCCTCAGAAACCCAGACCTGAGTCACAAACCAGAACCTCCAGACCAGATGAGCTCTGAGCTCATTTTAACAACCTCTGATGGTTGATCAAGTTATCAGGATGAAACATTTTAACACTAAAACACATTGATCTGTCATCAGAGGTCTGTCTCCTTTAACTTTACAGCTGTTTTCTGAGGCTCACTCTGTTTTAATAGTTTTACTGTAGAAACCTTCTCATCTCCTGACAGTAAAGGATTACATTTAGTTTACAGGTGACCTGATTAAAGCATCATCTCTCTTTTTTACATTAAATAACTTCATGCTGATTTTTTTTAGCTGTCAAAAAATGATTGTAGCATCCAGTTTATCTGTAATGGATTAAATCTGCCTTAAAATGACTTAATTTCTCTGCTGTTTATTTCACATTATCCCATAGGGCTGTTTCATCATGTTTTTGTTAAATAAAACCACTTTAGGGGATTTAAACATTAACGAGTCTGAGAACTAAAGACAACCCTCTGATAAAGTCACTGACAGATCAATGTGTTTTAGTGTTGATATTGTTTGATTTGTTGAATGTTCAGCTGTCAGTTATGCTGAAAAACGCAGCACGCGCTGCCACATTCACTTTAACGAGAGGCGCGTGCACAGCTGAGGCTGTCGGCCCAAATAACACGTCGGTTCACCAGGAAACACCTGGAACCCAGACAGCCAGTCCAGACCTGGTTGATGACTTGGTCGAAGTTCTGCGGGAACTCTACCAAGTTGTTGCCGCGGGTTTGTGACTCGGTCAGCGCTCTGCTGCGTCTCCTCCAACCTGAATCAAGCTCCGGCCCACACGGTCCGGTTCAGGAGGAGGGGGCGTATGCCGAGGTTGGCACGGGCGCGCGGCTCCCGGATGCGCCTCTTTCACCTCCTTGGGTCCAGGTGAAAATCCTGGACCGGAACCGGCTCCCGGTGAAGGAGACACGCCTCACGTCTCCCGAACGTGCGCTTTACCTGGAGCCGCGGCTCCCAGTCCGGGTGAAGGATCGGTTCGGATCCGGGAGCCGCTCCAGGTGAAGCGAGCGTTCGGGAGACAGGAGCCGCGCCTCCTTCAGCTAGACCGGGGCAACGGGTCCTGCTGCAGGCCCGGACTCCGGAAAGATCCGGGCCAGGATCGGAGTCTGCCATTTGGTAATGCCTGTACATCTCCTAGACCCAGCGACCCAATTTAGATTAACGGCGTTATTTTTTTTATCGCACGATAACAGTTTCGCGTTAACGCAGCACGTTAACGGCGTTATCGGCCCAGCACTAATATATATATATATATATATATATATATATATATATATATATATATATATATATATATAAATGACAAAATGAAATGACAAAAGAACAAAGCCAGTTCTAAATCCTCATGAAACAAATTCAGATTCACTCAGTCATCCGTTTCGTCACTAATGCTTCCCAATGCGTCCTCCCTTCAGACCTGTAGACTCCATCACTGGATTCTACAGTATTTGTCTAAAAGACAATTCAGGACAAGACACCTCTCTGTCTGTCCTCTCTTCTACACCTGGCCCATAATAAATGTCCCAGTAGGTCTAGTGAAGATATTCAGCTCTAGTATAGTTAACTAGACCGTCAGTTCAGCTCTGCAGACTTTGAGTCTGGCTTGCCTCATCATCTCTAACACCTCTACTGTCTTCAGCTCTGCAGCAGCATGAGACTGGAACACTTTACTGAACACCCTGAGATTTATACTCTGACATCTATGCCAACCTTTAAATCTAAACTTCATCAGGTTATTATGTATAATAATTAGGGATGCTCCGATCACGTTTTTAGCTGCCGATCACCGATACCAATCACCAATACCAATCACCAATACCGATTACAATGATTGACTGTAAATTTCACATTGTAGTAATGATGAGGGCTAATGGCTACTTGATCTATAGAAAATGAATCATAAATCTCCTTTATTTGGACAAAAACAGGTTTTACTGACTTTTTATAGGATGAAAAAAAATACAAAAACCTGAAGGCACCATGTAGACATCCATATACAGTGGTGTGAATAACTATTTGCCCCTTCCTGATTTCTTATTCTTTTGCATGTTTGTCACACAAAATGTTTCTGATCATCAAACACATTTAACTATTAGTCAAAGATAACACAAGTAAACACAAAATGCAGTTTTTAAATGATGGTTTTTATTATTTAGGGAGAAAAAAGATCCAAACCTACATGGCCCTGAGTGAAAAAGTGATTGCCCCCTTGTTAAAAAATAACTTAACTGTGGTTTATCACAACTGAGTTCAATTTCTGTAGCCACCCCCAGGCCTGATTACTGCCACACCTGTTTCAATCAAGAAATCACTTCAATAGGCGCTACCTGACACAGAGAAGTAGACCAAAAGCACCTCAAAAGCTAGACATCATGCCAAGATCCAAAGAAATTCAGGAACAAAAGAGAACAAAAGTAATTGAGATCTATCAGTCTGGTAAAGGTTCTAAAGCCATTTCTAAAGCTTTGGGACTCCAGCGAACCACAGTGAGAGCCATTATCCACAAATGGCAAAAACACGGAACAGTGGTGAACCTTCCCAGGAGTGGCCGGCCGACCAAAATTACCCCATGAGCTCAGAGACAACTCATCCGAGAGGCCACAAAAGACCCCAGGACAACATCTAAAGAACTGCAGGCTTCACTTGCCTCAATTAAGGTCAGAGTTCACGACTCCACCATAAGAAAGAGACTGGGCAAAAACGGCCTGCATGGCAGATTTCCAAGGCGCAAACCACTTTTAAGCAAAAAGAACATTAAGGCTCGTCTCAATTTTGCTAAAAAACATCTCAATGATTGCCAAGACTTTTGGGAAAATACCTTGTGGACCGACGAGACAAAAGTTGAACTTTTTGGAAGGTGCGTGTCCCGTAACATCTGGTGTAAAAGTAACACAGCATTTCAGAAAAAGAACATCATACCAACAGTAAAATATGGTGGTGGTAGTGTGATGGTCTGGGGATGTTTTGCTGCTTCAGGACCTGGAAGGCTTGCTGTGATAGATGGAACCATGAATTCTACTGTCTACCAAAAAATCCTGAAGGAGAATGTCCTGAAGGCCATCTGTTCGTCAACTCAAGCTGAAGCCATCTTGGGTGCTGCAGCAGGACAATGACCCAAAACACAGCAGCAAATCCACCTCTGAATGGCTGAAGAAAAACAAAATGAAGACTTTGGAGTGGCCTAGTCAAAGTCCTGACCTGAATCCTATTGAGATGTTGTGGCATGACCTTAAAAAGGCGGTTCATACTAGAAAACCCTCAAATAAAGCTGAATTACAACAATTCTGCAAAGATGAGTGGGTCAAAATTCCTCCAGAGCGCTGTAAAAGACTTGTTGCAAGTTATCGCAAACTCTTGATTGCAGTTATTGCTGCTAAGGGTGACCCAACCAGTTATTAGGTTCAGGGGGCAATCACTTTTTCACACAGGGCCATGTAGGTTTGGATTTTTTTTCTCCCTAAATAATAAAAACCATCATTTAAAAACTGCATTTTGTGTTTACTTGTGTTATCTTTGACTAATAGTTAAATGTGTTTGATGATCAGAAACATTTTGTGTGACAAACATGCAAAAGAATAAGAAATCAGGAAGGGGGCAAATAGTTTTTCACACCCCTGTAGAAATCTTTTATTTATAGATATATATTTCCAATACCAATAGAAATCTATTATTTTTTATATACCGTATATTTAAATAACTAAACATATATTCTTGTGTACAAGATCCCCATTAATTAGTTTCTGCTTGAAATAACGTTTTGAGAAAAATAGTTTTTTTCTACTGCTGTTCAGACACAGAAAAATCAGCATTGTTTTGAAACTCTAATCCATTTTATGCCCATAAAGAACAAACTACTTACTGACCATGGTCTGATTACTAAACAGTCTACCTGCTGCTCTCTCAGCTCCTCCTCCCTCCACCTGTCTGATCCACTGCGCCATGGCACGCTGCTCCTCTCCACCTGCGTCATGACGCGCAGCTTTCCTCTCCATAAGCACGCGAGCTCTTTCCAGCTCTGTCATTAATATTTAAATTATTGTCTTTTAATATTAATTTGAAGACTTATTTCAGCTTCCTGACATGAGGTGTTACGCAACGTGCAGAAGCAGCAGCACCAGTTCTGGAGCTGCAGGAGGGAACGCAGCTGTGCGAGTCAGCGGGACTCGCCTCCAGGACCGAGCTCTGAGCCAACTATGGAGCGGTCCGTTCAGGGGACGGCGAGGCCCCGCTTTTCCTCTCTCATCTGGTGTTTCACCAAATTCTGCCACCCTCCTAGAGTCACTAAATACGATGGGTGACAGATGAGTTTTCTCATCCACCTGTGTTTCTCCTGCGCCCCCTCCTTCTCTATGAGGCAACTACGGCCACCGGGGAAGCTCAAAATTATATTGATAACGGAAAAACTCCCAGAACGGACCGAACACTGGAAAAAACTCCCGGTATGCTGAGGGGTCAAATTTCGAAGTCCCTGTACTGCGTACCGTTCTGTTCCGGCCCACTTAAAGCACTGCAGCAATGAAGAAAAAGTACATTTAAAATCTTGTGGTTCAACCCATAAGCACCTCATACATCAAAAGTCACATTTTTTACCCTAATATCAACAAAATGAGAAGTCTGTGCAACATTTCCACTGGAGCTGTATCGTTTTATTCACATGCTAGACTTTTGTTTAAATACCAGACTCTATCAACCTCCTGAGTCAAAGTCAAGGACAAAAGTCAATAGTTCAGGCAGGTGAGACATGAAGAACTCCAACAGTATTAATAAATATATAAAATAAACTGTAAATATGTCATTTTTATGAAGAGAAATGAGTTTTCTAAAGGTTTAAAAATTGTATTAATGGATATGTGACATTAATCTGGTCATGAGAGGAAAAAGGTAAAATCCACACATTAGGTGTTTTTTTTTTTATTAAAGATTTTTTTTAATGTTTCATTGATCATTATTAAAAGACTGCAAGTGTTTAACCTAAAAAAAGCTTTAACTTTATAGTGTTTACAAAAATCATCAAAACCATGGATCAGCTGTTTGCAGGCCTGAATATAGAGATGGATTCATCTTGTTTTTAGATCAAAATGAGCTGAAGGAAAATATATAATCTCCACTTGGCAGCACTCCAAACTGCTGCACAGTAAAAATACCAGAGTAAAATCAACTCTAGAAGAGTAAAATGAACTCCCATGGGACCAAATAGACTCTAAAAAGAGTTTATTTTACTCTGGTGTTTTTGGCACAAAGCTGGTGAAGTGATCAAATCAAATCATGTTTATTTCCTAAATTCTGCTTTTCTAGAGATCTCCGCTAAATCTGATCTTAACTGTTCATAAAAGCTAAGAATGCTTTATGTGACCAAATGATACGTAACCTACCAAAACTAGAATAAACTGGAGTCTGAAACATTTTTATAATCACTTAAAAGAAATCATTGATGAATTTAAAAAAAACACTCAGTGAACCTGTTCAAACGTTAAAACAAATCTACAATATGTTCATAAATAAAATCACTGCAGCAGCCATAATGGAACATTCTTGATCCTTCACCTCCCTTCATTTAGCATTAAAAGCCCAAACCTTTAGTTCTGTCTGGAGCTGATATTTAAACAGAACACAACATGATGATCTCATCTAGTGGCCCAGTAAAAGTTTTAAACTTTAATTTAGCTGCCTCTCATATTGTAATCTTTCTTTATACTTAGAAAAGTTTTCTGTGTGTATTATTTACTGTCAGTATTGACTTCTGTGTGATATTTAAACAGACAAAGAGGATGATGGTTTAATTACAAGACTTTATCATTTATAATGTACAAAGCATATAAAGTTCAGTCAACCCCTGAACAATCATTCCCCTCTACCTGAAGCAGATCTGTGTCTGTGGGATAATGTTGTTCTAACAGAGCACAGTCGCTGGAGAGGAAGGGGTTGTGTTTGAGAGTAAACAGATTTAAATAAAGCATGAGTCATTATTTATTAATAAATGGAGCCTAGTCACAGATACACACACACCTACACACACACATCATCCTGACCTCTGACAGCTGTACCGGTCGCCTCGGTGGTAAAGAAAAGGCTGATCTATATTTATCACAGCCACCCATATGGATGTGTGTGTGTAAGAGCTGTGATGTTCAT
This sequence comes from Callopanchax toddi, assembly GCA_006937965.1. Lineage (NCBI taxonomy): Eukaryota > Metazoa > Chordata > Actinopteri > Cyprinodontiformes > Nothobranchiidae > Callopanchax > Callopanchax toddi. The sequence goes on along the minus strand of SSNR01000096.1, from coordinate 589,278 downwards.
GTCTATGCACACATGCTTCTGTTATCTGCCTTTTTAGACTAAATGAAGCAATTTAACCTCTGCATGTCTCAGCTTTGGTTGTTTAAAAGGATGCAACAAGGACCAGGCTAGTTTTAATCAGCGTGTAAATTAAATATTTTATGTTTTGACTTTACGTAACAAAATGTGTCAATATGACCTGTCAAAAACAAAAAGGAAACACGAGTGACGCCATGGATGGTTTACAGGAAATAACTGGTAGCAGATGAGCATGATGATAACAAGTTTTCATAATCTGATGAACAACAGCAACAGTCAGCCATGTGCCGTGGAGCGCCACAGGGAAGCGGGTTTTCTCTCCAACCAGGCACAACACCAGGTGATTTGACTGATGAGTTCCGCCTCTCCTGCTGGAGGTGGGCTAATCAGCCCTCCTGTCGTGATGTGTTGTTGGAATGAAGACCTGCCTATCCATCTGTCAACGCAGGGCCTGAGTCCTTTTAGGCAGAAGATCAGGTGCATCGTGGCATGGAGAATAAAGTTCATTAACATAAACAGACACAAGAATTTGTGACATAAAGGGAGGAAACGAAAAGGGATACTCCACCAGAAAGGGATTTCTTGTCTATTGTTATATTCCTCACAGTGTTTTATGCTAAGCTAATGCGGAACAGGAGAACAGCTGGGCTGTTTACAGATGGTTTTTGCCCACTCTAGTGGAGTATCCCTTTAAATTCCACAAAGACTTTTTGACCTCAAACTGAGTTTTGATGTGGGATTTTATAACTTAGCAAAATTACAAACAAACAAAAAGAAGGTCACGTTATCATTAATCTTGTATTATTATGTGATTGTAACATTAAACATGAATGAAAAACTGTAGACCAACATTTACATTTTGATGTGTTTTTTTCTTTCAGTGGAGGCTCTTCACTTAGGAACACTGATGGCTGCTCACGGATACTTCTTCCCCATTTCAGACCATGTCCTCACACTCAAAGATGATGGCACTTTCTATAGGTTTCAGGTGAGAACATCAGTGCATTAAGGTGAATTTGTGGAATAGGGGTCCCAATTCACTGGGATCGTACAAAAAGAATAAAACATCTTTTAGAAAAATTATGTTAACCAAGTTTTTTGTTATTGTTCGTAACAGGGTTGGTTATAAAAAATACTATGATTAAAGTATTAAAATACTATAATTACAATTATAGTATGCAATAATTACATTTTATGTTAAGCACTTTACTGATTAGCCCCGCCCCCACTGCTCTGTAGTTAGTAAGTTAGTTAAATGTATTTCTTTCACAGATACCTAAAACGTCAAAGTGCTGAACAACAAAGGTAAAATCCATTCAAAACAGTATAAACAAACAGGCAAAAGTATTAACAAAATAAAATGTATCAACACACTCCACAATCAGAAAAACCAAAGATACAGAGTCAAACAGTTCCACAGTCCAGTCTAGAAGCCAGACCCTGAAGGCCCTGTCCCCCTTTAGTTTCAGTCTAGGGTGAGGAACAGCCAGCAAGCTTTGAGATAGGGGTCAAAGGTTATGTGAGGCAGTAAAACGGTCGTCATGTACAACACTGGTCTTGCCTGCCAGCTTATCCAGATCTGGGTCGTGGTGGCAGCCTCCCAGGTGAATCCCAGACTGTCCTCTCCCAGGCTACCTCCACCGTGTCATGGTGTTCCCATGCCAACCTAGAGATGTACTTTTTTCCAGCAAGTCCTGGGTCCACCCAGGGGCCTCCTGCCAGCAGGACATTTCCAGAACATCTCCCCAGGGTTTGGTGTCCAGGAAGCATCCTGAGCAGATACCTGAACTAGGGCTGGGCGGAATGGCCTAAAAATTAAATCTCCGATTATTTTTTGTTTCTTTGAATTTTTCCTGGAGAGGTGTTTTGGCCATGGAAGGCCCACTGGGAGGCCCACTGGGTTGACCCAGGACATGCTGGAGGAAGTACATCTCCAGTCTGGCTTGGGAACACCCAGGGGTCCCAGCAGAGGAGCTGGAGAGGGAGGTCTGGGATTCCTTACTTGGGATGCTGCCCCTGCAACACGAACCCAGATAAGCAGATGAAGGCGAGACATTTTAAATAACTACTTTTATAGAAACTAAAATTTATCTTGAGGTTTTCTGTTCTTTCACCCTAATAGAAAACCAGGGATTCCCTTTGCGTGACTGTAAAAATTAAATAAACCCACCGTCGATGTGCTTTCTCATTTTATACTGGCTCAGAAATAACAGGAGAAAAAGCACATTATTCAGAACGTCAATAGACAGACTGACCGTTTTAGTGATTTTTCACACCGTGAGAACCCTCGAGTGTCCAGGCCAGGACTGACCAGTTAATCAATGCCAAAGGCTGTTTGTGTTGGGAGTCGGCATCACTTTGCTTTTTATGTGAAACTGGCTTCCAATTGATGCCAGTCTAAACAATACTGCCCCGAAGGACGGTCAAGATTCATGCTGGTGTCAGTATTAAGCTCTATATGAAAGGAGCTTATGCCATTTAGACACAACGCCAATCTAATTATGCTGCACTGTGACCACAGTTTGATCTAAAGTAACAACATGGCATGTTATGTTCCAGATGTGATGTAAAGTTTTGATTTCTCTTCCTGCAGACTCCATACTTTTGGCCATCAAACTGCTGGGAACCTGAAAACACTGACTATGGTGAGAGCTGTAATGTCAAACTCACGCTTACTGCATTGCACAGAACATTTGAAAGGCATGACATTCATTGTGTAAATCATAAATTGTAATTAGCCTCAGACTTGTAATAAAAATGAGTCTAATTTTTGAATATATTTTGCCCTCACTTCATGCATAATAATAGGTTTGTGTGAAATTTAACTACATGTCATGTAATCACATAAAAATCTTCAATCATATGTATCTGCCTTAGTCATACTCCTCGACTGCTGCAGCCTGATAACAGTGCAGGAGAGCAGAGATGTGCCAGTATGCATGCTGCTGCTGTTCACAGTTGGCTGAGCATTTTAATGGTGACACAGGAATGAGCTTTTCATTGTTACAGCCAAGCAGAGTGGAGTTAAAGCTTTCATAATGCCACAAATGGTTTGGAATCTCGCCGCACCCAAGCAGGTCTTTCATTTGCTGCAGAAGAGGGAAAAAGGCTAAAGCTCACTGTGGGAGTAATCCTGTGAGCGTCAGAGCATCTCAGATGCAGCAGCTGACTCACGTGAACGATGCCCCATAATGAAAACAGTCTAATGGCATAATGAAGCTCCCACATTACGGTCAGTTAACAAAGAGATGAAGGGATGATTATAGCACAGGAAGAGATCAAAAGTCAGGCACGCACACACAAGTGCTCCTAGTAACAGATGCATCCACACGCTGTGTGCTGTAAATGACCTTTGTGATTTGCAGGCCAGTTTAAATGTGCAGTTGAGAGGATTAAATGAATGAACCACTTAAGGCTGTTAAAGCAAACCTGGGATCCTGTTCTCCCTTTGATTACCAGTCGTTTTATGTCTCTTTCAGCTGTTTACCTCTGCAAAAGAACAATGCAAAACAAAGCACGTCTGGAGCTTGCAGACTATGAGGCTGTAAGTAAAAGAGGTCTGTTGGTGTCAACCCCTCCCCACCTCACATATCTGCTGTTTATGTATTGGCATCCCTTACAAGGCTGCCTGTGTTTGTATTTATTTCATGCTAACAATGCAATCTTTTTTACTATTAAACGAAACAGCGCTTCAGCTTTTCTCAAGGTTTTTTTTGTTGTTGTTGCATGTGAACAAGAATTATAAAGGATGCTGCCCGGTCACGCATGTGAGATAAACATAAATAGACCATCCTTCTTTTCTTTACTCACAGGAGAGCTTAGCAAGGCTACAGAGAGCGTTCGCCAGGAAATGGGAGTTCATATTTATGCAAGCAGAAGCACAAGCAAAGTAGGTTTTTCAAAGAGCCGTTAAGGACATGAGGAAGGTTTAGTGTTTCCCAGCTCAAATCAAACATGAGCTTACATAAACGTATACTAGACCAACCTATGCACTCTGTCAGAACTGGTCTGAGCTCCTTTTTATCTTCAGAGTCGACAAGAAAAGAGACAAAATCGAGAGGAAAATTCTCGACAGTCAGGAAAGAGCATTCTGGGACGTGCACAGACCAGTGGTGAGTAAAATAACAAACTGTTGCATGGTTACAGATATCAATCAGTCTTTTTCTGCAGGAAAAAAACGTGTTTAAGAAATTAACACAGACTGAATCGAAAGAATAATTACACATGATAAATTATTGATGCATGGTGGGTTATTTTAATCCATTCCACACATCTCACTCTCAGCAGGGAAGCTTCAAGCTGTTTGAGAAAGAAATAATGTTTTGAAAATGTCACGCGGCTACAAGAACTCTCTGGATTATAGATATGAGCCACACATGCTACCTCTAACATTTACATCCTGTAGAGAGACAAACACACAGCAGATCCTCTGATGTGCATTTGCCTTTCGCAGTACATGAAATGCCACATCAATAACTGTCACAACTCATCAGCCTCAGCGCTGCTCTTGTTCCTGAGCGCTTGCTTTGCAGGAAGTTACTTTTTGTCTATTGCCATATTCCTCAGAGTTAGATAAGTGGGCAAAAACTATTTGTAACCAGCCCAGCTGTTTTCCTGATCCGGCAGGCGGATATTCGCCTCCGGCGATACTCCTTTAGCATTAGCATAGCGTAAAACACTAAGTGAATGGTAACTACTAGCATGCTATTAGGTACCTACCTTAGGTACTTCCCGGTGGAGTATCCCTTTAAGGTTAAAGGGTCTTCTCTGCTGTGCTTTTCCTTAAGCCAAAGCCCGATGGTTAATTGGAAAATAACAAGTTCAATTTATGTGTCCTTGGAGCAACATAATCAATATTAATTCAAATTTCACAGAGACGCCGTCAAGCTTCTTAGCTCTGTTCTCCTGGAAGGGACCTAGATTACAACCACTTGTTCAATCAGCCAGGATTTGTGCTCTGATTTCCTCCTGCTCCACTTTTTTTTCTTACAAAGAACATCAAACACATCATGTAAAAACATCTCAGAGCTTCTAAAGAGATAAAACCAATGGAAACTCGTTAGGTTGCAGAGAAATCACACTGAACGTAACTTTTGATTATTGCTTTCCTTGTTTTTTTGCAGCCTGGATGTGTGAATACAACGGAAGTTGACATAAAGAAATCATCCAGAATGAAAAATCCACACAAAACGAGAAAGGTTTGTCCAGTTGTTTCACTTGTTATAAGATATTTCTATGGTTTTCCCAGCAGATCTAAGGTTACTAACATATTTTGTTGTCATAGTCTGTGTACGGGCTGCAAAACGACATCCGGACCCACAGCCCGACCCACACCCCCGCTCCAGAGGCTAAGCAGCCTACAGAAGAAGAACTGCAGGAACAGGTTAGACTGCACTCAGGGTTTAAGACAGGATTTTAAACTATTTAGTTTATGGCTACAAAAATTATGGATCCTAAAAATCCTAGTACATAAATGTGCTTTATAAAAATAACAATATTAATGAAAAACAAAGATTTTTATTTGCAAATCAAACATTTGTTTAACTGATTGAGTTTACTGGATGCTTATTGTTCCCTGTCATTGTTTCAGATCACCTTTTGGCAATTACAATTAGACAGACATCGACTGAAAATGTCCAAAGTGGCAGAGAGGTGAGCCTTTGTGTCTTTATTGAGTTTGGCCATTGACCTGTTTATTGAGCTGTTAAACGGCCCTACATGCCGAGGAGTTAAGAACTTCAGTGACCTTGAGGATTGTTTGGGTTCAGACGACACGTTCTGTTCATGCCAGCGCTGACGTGAGGATTATGGCACTGTTGGGAGCCTCACAGCAGGAAGGCTGCAGGTTTGATTCCCGGGAGTGTGGAGTTTTAAAGTTCTGTCCATGCATGTGAGGCTTTCCTTCTATAAGTCACTTTGGATCAAATTGTTTGCCAAATAATGAAGTATTTTGCCTTTTTCTCATTGAAAAAACAATAATGTTTCTGCCTTGAAACTAAATAAATTTATCTCTCAAATAAACAGAACATGTATTTGCTCTGAAGAACAGTTCACTTTGATTTTTAATGCTTCTATTTTTAGTGTAGATTTGTGTATTTCAGGTGTTTTGTGTTGTTTTTATTCCAACAACAGTTTGCTGGGATACACAGAGCAGTATGTTGAATATGACCCCTTCCTCACACCTCCGGACCCATCAAACCCCTGGATCTCAGACGACACCACAGTCTGGGAGCTGGAAGCCAGGTGGGCACAATAAATACTTGAATAGTTACATTACTAAGAAGTCACAGCTAGGTGTGTTTTGTGGAATTCTTATTCCATGTTTCCTCCTCCAGCAAGGAACCAGGCCAGCAGCGGGTAAAGAGGTGGGCTTTTGGCATTGATGAGGTCCTCAAAGATCCTGTGGGGAGAGAGCAGTTCCTCAAGTTTCTCGAGTCTGAATTCAGCTCAGAGAATCTCAGGTATCTAATAAATAAATGATACCAAACATCCCTAAAGTAATACATTAGATATTTTTCTAACTAAACCTGTTTACATGAAATATGGACAGTTAGGGGTAAAATTCTGTCAGAACAAAAAAAAAAAATCTGAAGAAATCAAGCATTCAAATGACTCCACAGCTCCCTCTGATGGCGCATGCCTGAACTGACTCTGCTGAAAACTGATGAAGCGTTGTGTATGAAAAACAAAAAGAAATGAGATTTAAAAACAAAACAAAGAACATACATTTTTTCACAAATCTGAAAAGGAATAGGGACATCTATGAAGAATGTTAATTATTTAAAATGTATGTAATAATAACATTAATAATAATGGATTGGATTTATATAGCGCCTTTCTAGACACCCAAAGCGCTTTGACAGAAGCTCCATTATTCTTTCACGCACACATTTACACCGGTGATGATAAACTACGACAGACGTCTGTAGTCACAGCTGCCCTGGGGCAGACTGACAGAAGCGAGGCTGCCATTCTGCGCCATCGGCCCTTCTGACCACCACCAACATTCACACATGTAAATAAATTATTGCACACGTCTTTTGAACTTTTCTGTTTTCTCATTCAAATGTTGTGCAGTACATTTATCAGTAAAATATCTAACATGAAGTTTTCACAGCTAAGTTTGTAGTCTGTAAAAGTTTTGTTGTTTATCATGTTTAAACCATCACTCCATCTTTTTATCTAAATCTTTGTCAGTTTCGTTCTGGATGGATGTCTTTGGGATTTCATGTCATGTGATTGATACAATCTATTAATGATTATTACAAACAATTGGAATATCGTGAAAAAGTTTAGTATTTTGTGTCACTCACTTCAGAAAGTGAAATATTATTTAGATTCATTACACAAAGAGTGAAATATTTCAAGCCTTTATTACTTGTAATTTTGATGACCTACAGAGAATGAAATCCCCAAGTTTTATATCTTAGAAAATTTAAAGTTTGTAAAAAGAACATTTTGGAAACTCATGATGTCACACCCTACTCCTGCAAAGGTTTCCTGAGCTTTTAAATGGTCTCTCAGTCTGGGTCAGTAGCTAAATCATTGATGATCTGCTGACTGGGGACACAGACATAAGACAACTGACTCTCTCCACAAAGAGGGAAGCCACTAAAGGTCATTGCTAAAATAGCTTTTGTTACAGACTACTGATTCCAAGCATATTGTTAAAAGTTCAGTGGAAGAAAACGTGTGGCAGAAAAAGGTTCACCAGCAACAGGGATGACTGCAGCCTTGAGGGGTTCGTCAAGAAAAATCCATTCAAGAATCTGTGGGAGTTTCACAAGGATTGGACTGAGACTGGAGTCAGAGCATCAAGATACTACACACAAGAATCACACACAACCTGGGCTGAGGAGAAAAACAACTCAACTGTTGCTCAGTGGTCCAAAGTTCTCTTTTCAGATGAAAATAAATTTTTCATGTCATTTGGAAATCAAGGTCACAGAGTCTGGAGGAACAGTGAAGAGGAACAGAGTCCATGTTGCTTGAAGTCCAGTGTGAAGTTTAAAGAGTCAGTGATGATTTGGGGTCAGGTCATCAGCTGGTGTCGACAACACATCTACCAGGACATTTTAGAGTATAGTCTCTATATGTTTAGAGGTTTACCTGATGCAAAAACACCTGATTTAGATGAACAAGTCATTATCAAGCTTCTACAGAACATGCTGAGCAGGTAATTCAGTCATTTGACTCAGGTGTGTTGGAGCAGATAAAACTCTAAAACATGAGGTCAGTAGGTCAGTAGCTAATTTCATTTTCCAGCAGGACTTGTCACCTGCAAAGGTACCAGAAGCTGCTTCAGTGACCACATGGTGTTACTGAGCTCTGATTGGCCAGCAGACTGACCTGACCTGAACCCCTCTATCTATGGGGTGTCCAGAGGAAGATGAGGCACCAGACCCAACAATGCAGATGACCTGAAGGCTGCTATCAAAGCTACCTGGCTTCCATCACCTCAGCAGCTCCACAGGCTGATGACTCCATGACACCAATTGATGCAGGAGTTCATGAAAAAGGTCTAACCAAGTATTGAGTGAATAGAAGTGAACATATAATAAAACATATAATAAGTGAACATAAATATAATTTTTATTGATCTGATGGAATATTCAAATTTTCTAAACTGAATTTGGGTTTTTCATCATCTGTAAGCCATAATCATCAAAATGATGAGAAATACAGGTTTTAAATTTTTAACTCTGTGGAAACAATTGACTCAAAACATTGAACTTTTCCTGGAATATTCAAAATGCTATGGATAAACCTAAATCAACTGCAGAATCTGCTTGATCAAACAATATTGTGTTAATGTTGGAAACTAGGTTCTGGCTGGCAGTCCAGGAGCTAAAGAAGCGCCCGATCAGAGAAGTCCCCACTCGTGTTCAGGAAATCTGGCAGGAGTTTCTGGCTCCTGGAGCACCCAGTGCCATCAACGTGGACTCCAAGAGCTATGACAAAACCACCCAGAACGTCAAAGATCCTGGACGCTACGCCTTTGAGGACGCACAGGTGAGCTAATCATCAGTGACGAATTATACGGACACATTTTCCATAATTTCATCTGTGTTTGATGTTTAGATTTTTTGTTTGTTTCTGCAACAGGAACACATCTACAAACTGATGAAGAGTGATTCTTACAGCCGTTTTATTCGTTCCAGTGCCTACCAGGAGTTATTACAGGCCAAGAAGAAGGTACAACAAACATCCTGGCTTGACACGCTGATCAAATAATAGGTTTAAAATTAAAAGAACCGAGGAGAAGTAGTGTATGCGTAATGATGTGGAGCTGGACTAACATTTCTATTTTCTGAAATATGAATGACATTCCTGAAAGTAGAGGTGAATGTGGTCAAACCAAGGAGCTTAAAAATACTCCAGCAAAGGCAGAGTTCACAGATGGATGTCTCAGGTGTGGGTGGAGGAACAGCTTTTCAGGACTCGTGTAGAAAAAGTGAAAAACATATTTTTATACATTGAATAAACATCAGCTGTCATAGCATGACAAAAAAAAAAAAAAAAAAATCAGTTTTACTCCCGCGTAATGATGTGTCTAAAACCTAGTCTGCCTCACCTCCCAGCTCGTCACTCTGCCAAACAAGATGTCAGTGTTCTGCTTTCAAAATAAAAGAAGATGCTAAATCAGCACTGCTGTCTGGTTGTGTGTTATGCTGTTTTTTCTGATGAAATACGATGTAAGTTGCATCATTAATGTGTCTTTTTGTGTCCCTCACAGAAAAGCAAGAATTTGTTCTGAAGGCTTTTGCTCCCAGGTAACGTCTAATGTTACATCCTGTGACATGTCAGCACTCAGCTGCTGTCAGAAACACTGTGGAGACTGTGATATATAGCAATACTTATTTATACTGCAAGTTCAATTTGAAGAATGCTTGTGATACAATTATAGTCTCATTTAGCAAGAGAGGATAAAAGCATTTCTAATGATCAAGACAACTCTATAGCTTTCCAGGAATTTCTCATTTAAATATGAACATTTAAATTCAAGACATACTGTAAACAGGATATAAAACTTGCATTTCACATTTTGTTGATCAGTTATGTGAAGGTGGACTCAAATGTAGGTAGTTTCTGGGGGCAGGAAGGGAATGACTCATTATTATTAAAATAAAATTAACTACTGTAAGGAAGAACAAATCAACAAACAACAGGTGAATTAAAGACAAAAAAAACCAACTAAAAACAAAAACCCAGATCCCACAGAAAACAATGTAAACATCATACCTCAACATTATCACTGATGGGAAATAACGACTGCCTCAATACTGTGACCACATTAGCAAACTAGAACCAGGTGTGGTGGGAGAACAAACCAGGAAAGTAGAGTAAAAGCTGTAAAACTGGACCAGGATTACCCAAACAAAACCAGACACAGAATCACAAAATACAAATAATCAGGGGTGTAAGAAGAAGAAAAAAAAGATGCACTCCTATATTTCATGTTACAATATTATGTTAATATTCTTAAAGCACAATATCAATTTCATATTAACAATTTACATGCAGAAATTTACAGTAGTAGTTCATTTTTGTGTTGCATTTCAACCTCTGATGGCTTGTTGGCTGCAGTCATTAGTCCTGATGAGGAGGTGATCGTACCAGTAAGTGACAAATGCTTCTAACTTCACACAGCTCTCTGATGAATGAAGCAGAGAGGATACAGCAGCTTTTAAAGCTGATGTGTGGACACATTATGGTTTAAAAACTAAGAAATGTAGTAAAGACTGAGACAGGTGTTACGCAGTCTGAAAACTCCGCTACGGCAGAGTCAAATACTCGGGAAACACGACAAATTTGTGAGCACATGTGGCTAGTTACCATGACGATGTAGTGTTAAAGGCTCATTTTAGCATAAAGTGAATTGATTCTGCTCAGCAGTCAACTGAAGAGGAAAACTTTTCTGTTCAGCTGCAACAGTTTTTCAACAATTAAATTACCGGTAATAAATATTGCAATATATGGTATTGCGTGTAGTATCACGCCCCTGTATCGTGATGCATATCATATTGCCAGATTCTCACCAATACACACCCTTAAAAAATAAAGAGAGAACAGAGGATGAAAACAAATTCTAAAAGGCTAAAAGAAAGGAAAATATATTTCATTTTAAAATCATTTAAACTATTTGGATTTAACTGTTTTATACAACAAACACATTAAAAATTCAGGTTGTTTTTTTTTTTGACAAAATATATTTTGACCTGAGTTGTGAAAGCACAGGTGTATTATGAGGGCTGCATTCCATTCACAAGTTCTGCTCAGTAGCAGTAGAACAACCAGCATGTGTAGCTGCAGGAGTGGAATTCATCCCTCATTAATCCTCCTGTCCTTATTATTCTGGCAAGTCAAGATGTCTGCTGTGAAATCAGCCCACATTTCATCAGCGATACTCAAGTCATGCACATAAAATCATTCAGCACATAGAAAATTAGACATGAATGCCTTTATGTATTGTAAACATGGATAACTAAATTACACACATACATAATTATATAATTGGTCAAACTAGCTTTCAAATGTAAAATATGAAATTAAACAAGTGACTGACGAGGACAATTAATATTTCAAATACAAGTTTCATTTTAAAATATTCATATTAGAATAAGTTCAGAATGATGTTCCTCAATGCTTTCTTCTTTTATTGTAATGGACATTTTTTTCCCCTGTTGGACTTTTTAACTCAAAACACTACATAGTAGCAAAATTAAAACATTTTCTACAGTCCAGATTAAAATTAGGATATTATTCTTTTTTATGCTGTTATTCCCAAATAACACATTATTAGCTCAAAACTAAAGATACTCTCATGCAATCCTTCTTCCTTTTGTCTTCCTGAGTACAGGGGGTCCACTGGCAGACAAGAAATTGACAAGCTGTGTGCCATTATGCTAAAATCAATGGCTTCCCTCTCTCTGGGACGTGAGGAAAGGGACCATCTCATCTTCATCGTCATTGTCCGTCACCTGCTCTTGGCTCAGCCAGATGAAAAGCCAAGCCGCCTGTTCGTCTGTCGTCCACAGGATGTTGCATGTCCACGGAGAGGACGCTCCTGCTTCTCTCTTCTTTCAATGCAGATATTATTCCAGTATTCTCAGATAGAAAACCCTGCTGGACTAGTGAGGACGGAACGAGAAAGGAAAAGGAACAACATCCAGTTCTTTCCATCGTAACTGCTCGATTGGAGCCTTTTCTCTCACTTCCAGCTAAAACAAATGATGTCAGAGAGAAATAAGAAAAATAAAAACACCATAAAAACCCATTAAATGACAGCTGATAAACCTAACCAACGTCACAGCTTTACACGAGGTTACAGATTATTTGTCACGCTATGGGAAGTGTTGTGCAGAATGAATATACAATATATATATATATATATATATACATACATGATTCTGATTATTTATTGTGCATTTAGTTTGCTTTTCATTATTTTATTGCACTAAAATTACTAGCACATGGTTGTCATTCCACCTGTAAAGTCTCATTCAAATTTACAAAAACAAGCTGTCTCCTGTCCTCTGTAGAGCATAATTCTTTGTTATTCTCTCCTGCATTTATTTTTATACCATATTTAAATACACTTTTACTTACTTGTACTATTAAAGTTGATCCTCTATCTGTTACTTTGGCCTGTTTATTTATTTTTTGATTGCCTCCTGCAGTTTTACATTCAACCACTAGAGGGTGATGACTTTATTCTCATTCCAAAATGGAGTCTCCTCCACACAGATCAGCAAAATTTTGATAAATGTGACTTTGTCATGCAAAAGTGTCATCATCTCCTGGCTGGCTGAAAGGGTTATTGTTCAGACTCTGATGTTTTGCAGGATCTGTTGATGTTTCAGCTCTTTGATGGCAGAAAGTGTCCGTCTGTGTTTTCAGTGTCTGTGCCCAGCAGTCAGTTTGGAGAGAACCACAAAGCAGACAAACATCTTTGTCTCGACTGCATCAAGGAATTTGAATTGTGGCATTTTTCAAAGCGTGCTGTTAGTGCGTCTGGGTACGTGCATGCAGTGATTTATGGATTGAAGGTTATGAGTTTTAATGTGGTGTGGTTTCAGTGCCAATGAGAAGTTTGCTGAAGACCATTGTTTCTTTATTGTCTCTCCTTTTATTGTTTTTATTTGTTTGGGTGGCAAAATGACCTATTCTCAAACAAAAATGGAGGTGGAATGGTGGATTTAGGGAGACTGAAAGGGAATGGAAAGGACAACACGTCAACACTCCTGTGCAAAAGTCTTGAGCCATTTCATCTCTTTATATTTTGCTCCTGATGAGACTATCCTTTAATCTTTTTAAATGCTCTGCAGAACAAAAACTTTTAGGCTTTCTGAAGGCTGTTCAAAGTTCTTCTTTTGTATTTTGCTGCTTTTCACCCATTGTCAGTCTGATACCTGAACATTTTTCATTTGTCAAGCCGCCTCACCCAGACCTGTGAATTATTCAGGCACAAACAGGCTCCTAAACTCAACGATTGAACCAATGTTCACATAACAGCTCAGCAAAGAACCTAAATGAAATGACTCTTTGGAGACTTTGTTACCTCAGCCTGTCAAAAAGAACCATTTATTCATATTTTAGTTGAATCTGTAAAAAATATAAATCTGATAGACATAACATGGTATTTTAGCACACACAAGGTGATTTTTAAAGAGCTGTTACCTGAAATCTCCAGGTTCTCTGTCTGATCTTTGATTGATTTCAGAGTCATGGTTTTCAGTTCATATTTTGTATATTTATTTTTCAAACCTGACACTTCTTTTGTCTTCCGTTTGTCCATATTCTTCAGTTTTTAAATGAGCAACCATATGCAGTCAGGACTGGACTGAAGATGAGTGAAAAAGCAGTTCAAAGAAGACTGGCTCCTTGGAAGTGAAGAACTAAAGTTTGGTTAAAAAAAGTCCTCTGTTAATTTGAGGTACAATGACTGGACTGTATGAAATGACAGGGACAGAAAGAGAGACGTTTATAAATGAAAACAGTGAAATTTAGTTTGATTCCCACAATGACCACGACCAATAGGAAATCACCCTCCCAGTTTGGGAGAAGGAGGTGGGGAGGTAAGGATTCAAACTAAGGCAGGCATTACAGTGACTCAAACTCTCTCTAAGACAGACTGCAGACAGTCTCCTCAGCACTAACTTATGGGTTTACTGTGACTAACTTGGAGCCTATTCTCTTCAAGCTGAAACCAAGAACTTTAGATAAAAGAAAAACTTCAAGATAAAGAACTGAGGTGTGACATGCCCAGGAGGATGTAAAGCTGAGCTGATCCTTCACTTTTCAGTGTTCAGTCTGAGAAAAATAGGAGCAAGGCCAAGCCTGAGGATACTACAGATTATGTTGCCATGGAAACCAACACCTGGAAGCGGACGAAAGGACCACTGAAGGTGGAAAAGCTCCCCTGACTGCATCGTCAACACGTTACTAACCTGCTTTACACGGTGGAGAAAGGTATACGCTTTATGCCTTGATTCATTCTGGTGACATCATTTAACTTTTATATTTGTTATAAATTATTTTAAAAGTCCATGTTTGTATTTATATAGGATAAACAATTGTTTAAAGAATTATTTCAAACATATACAGCAACAAATAAAGCAACATTATTTTAAGTTATAAGGATTTTTAAAATTAGAAATGATAAAGCTCACTTGGCTTTCCATACATCGTCATCACCTGATTTTATTTAAAAAGAGAACATAAACATCTGTTATGGAAATGATTTTTTATAAAGCAAATTAAAAAAAGACTAGTTTTTAGAGGAATTAAAAAGAGTTGCTCTGTGAGTTATGGTTCAGCGTATCCCATGTGAATCAGAGACTCAGTGACTCACTGGGTTTTTGAGTGACTAAGAACAGAACCATGTAATTGGAACAGCACAGCAGTTTGTTTCATATTCCTGCTATCAAAACTGGTTCGACTCCCACTAGAGCCGCCTGCTGTGAAAAAACACACCTTCAGGGTACTGTAAGGTGTCCGGGATAAAAGTGTCGACTGAATTACTATAATTAGTGGCTGGAGGTTGCAGATAATTAGTGTTATGAGTGAGAGAATTAGAGAGTGATGACAGCGACTTGTACTGAGCTTCTCATGAGATAAAAAATCTGTTGGTTTCCATCAAACAAAACCAAAAAAAAAGTCATTTGTACAAAAACCCATAAGTGCTCCATCTTTCAGCTCAGGTATAAATTTATCCGTTTACATTTTTTGTTGCGTTTAAACACATCTGTCCTGATGTGTATCCAATACGGTGTGTGAAAATATTTTTGTGTGAATGTGTGTAGGATCCTGTGGTATGCATGCAGTGAATGAGTTCTGATCCTGCTTACGGCAGTGGTGACTGCACCACCTTGTACAGTCTGCTCTGATGTCAAAGGGGATTTAGCTCATAGACACATTATTTCTTTAGTAAAAAAAGAAAAACATTTGTTCCAAGCCTCCACAGAAAGTGAAGTTCTTATTTGATAGAAACTTGAACAGGAACATTTTATAACCCTTTAGCAAGCAGTGGCTTGTTGGTTTGTCAGCTAAAGTAAACTCATCTTACAAGCTGAGTCTAAAAGACAACTTTAGTTTAAATTCTAATGGAGAGTTTCTTATCATGTGAAGTGATGCTGATGATTTGATAAGAATATTTCAGATTTAGAGGCTTTAAATTAAAAGATCAGAGACATTTAGTGGAGTTTATAAATGTAATAAGGACAATTATAGGAATTAAAGTCAAAACCAGGTCAACTTTAAGTGCAAACAAAAAAAATGTTGATAATAGCTTCTGCTAAATGTCTGCAAGAGGTACACTGGAATCATCATAGCATCTCTAATTGGCCTTCATCCTCCACTGAAGCACTTTTTGGCATCCAGGCAAAGTAGCTGCCTTAGATACTTGCCAGCACTTATCATGGTAAGTATGATATCTGGGTTTCTAGTCATTAAGATGGGTTGTGGTGACAAATGACTGCCTAATGTGCCTGAAGCATCCTCCTGGCTGTGTTGGTATTAGGCAGATTTACACAGCAAAGCCTTTCCAGAAACTTCCCCCCAACCACCAACTGTCAATGAGCCAAAAGCCAAGTGTAGTTTGGGAAAAAACAATCGGCAAACACAGATAATGACATGGTTCCTTTTTGTGTAATTGGCGCAGAATGAAAACATTTCATTTACCTCTTCGTCCCTCTTTCCCTATGTACATTATGTGTGTGCATGTGGCTACACACCGGTATGTGCATGTGCACATCTGTTTTTGTGTGTGTGTGTGTGTGTGTGTGTGTGGCTGCTCGTGAGTGATTGAGGTTTGCGCTGCACGGTGAATTAAATGCTGTTCTACTGTAATTAACTGCACTTACCAGTCTCTGTGTGAGACTTTCTGACGCACCAGTAATTGAGGCATCATGTTTTGTTTGTTTTAACCTGCCTTTGAAGTCGTGCTGGGAAGACGTTACACATGGTTTAGTGGAAATACATCTGTGTGTACAAATTTGGGAGACTTGAAAAGAATCTCTCTTTTTATGATTTAACAGCCAAATACGTGAAATATGAACATGTTTCACAGCCAGGCTGGAGGCTGTAAGAATTAATCAAGAAAATGTCTCAGTTTTATCCAGACAGAAACCATGCTACTCTGAAAAATAAAAAAGTTGCCGTTTCCAACTGATGATAATAACCGTTTTCCAAAACGCTCGGGTCTAGCTCAGCAGACTCTCTGGTATTTGTTTCTGGTGTTTGTAATTTCATTAGGGGGGTAGAATTTGGGAACCAAGGTCTGCCACAGTTCACTTAAGCAAATCCAAAGAATTTCTGGTTCTGGTAAAACAAAGCTGAGTTTGTGGACAATATTAGTCTTCAGCAGACAGATTGGTCCAGTCCAGTTTTGTCCCAGCATTAACACTTAAAACCACAGTCTTCTTCTGTCTCATGGTGATTACTTTAGATAGAATAAAAAAGACAAGCAGCTTGCAGAGACATGTAATTGTGGGAGGTGGGCCCAGACTGTCTAGGAAGCCCAAGTGGTGTTGGTTTCATTTTTGAATAGGTCATGTCTCTGACCCCCAGCATCTCATTTTGTTTTTTCCCCAACCACTAACCACCTACCCATCTACTTTAGAGCTTCCCTCTAGTCTCTGAATCCTTACCCTGAAACCTCAGTTTATTTAGCTGCAGAGATTGTTGAGCACAAGATGCCAGTGTCATATTTATCCTGAGTTTGTGGGCAGATAAGAAGCTCAGCTGCTGAATGGATGGGTCATCCTTCATGCTCTATGTATACACAGTCAATCTGTCATGCCTCTTGTTTTCTCAGCAGAGTATAGCTCCATAGAGTAACCTGGTGCCTCTTTGAGAGACTGATAGCAGAAGGAAAAAAATTAAACGGTACATAGAGAGACAGAGCTTGTTCACCCAGCCAGAAGTTCATGCAGTTAAACTTACTGTCAACACAGAAAGACAACGCAGCTCAAGACAAATGAGTCTGTGTTGAACATGGAAGGTTGATCACTGGGGGATGAAGGAAGGTCATGACTCCCTGATGCACACGATGGTGGAAGGATCTGCTGGGAGTTTTTTCCCTAGGTGTGATTTTCTAGAAAAAAAACAGACTTGGAATTTATTTATCTCCACAAACGTGACACACAGCTGTTGTTTAGCTTATGGTGAGTAGTGCTGGGACACTGATGGTAAGACTGGGTGCTCCTGCTGCTTCGACAGAACTGTCATGGTCCAAGGATCAAGGGCAGAACACACAAAAAAAAAAACGGCAGACAAAGTGGATTATGATAAAGTAATTTGTTCCATGTCAGAGTGAGCTATGGGTCCAAGAATGGAAGAAAGCAGCCATAGAAATTTGCACAGCAAAGAAGAGACTGTGAATGGTAATGGCCAATGGCCTTGAGGCAGTTTGGTTCCCCGTCAGAATCTCTGACTTGATGTCATGCAATGCTTGTCAGGAGCAACATCTGCTGAAAAGATGCTTGAGTGATGGTCAAAAATGTGCTGGCGCAAACACTGACAGCATACACTCCAGCGGATACTCCATCCTGAATGGCAGACAGATCATTTCTCCAGATCTGATGCTAGCATGATACAAAATGGCATTTATGGACACTCTGGGTCACTCTCAGTTCAGGTTTCTCTACAGTCTATCAGCAAAGAGTAAAAGAGTGGACTCCCAATGGGGAACTGTACAGCTCCTCAACTCTCCCCCTAATAACACACAGATGGTCTGCTCTAATGCCTGTTTACATATCTGCGGCATAGTTCATGAATAAAGTAAGCAAAGGCCTAATTATTTTACTCAGCGACGGGACCAATAAAATCAACTTCCCCTTCTCGTTATGCATGCTTATATGCATCCTTTGATGGCGGGGCTTTGTTTATTTTTGTTAGAGTTGCATAGCCGAGAGGAAAGCAAATAGAAGTAATGACACAGAGATGCTGACAAATGGGGGCCCTGGTGATGGATTCATTTTCTCCATGCTGCCTGGGGCTGCACCGCAAAGGTGGCTCAACTTGGACAGACAGCTCACACAACTGCAAGCAATCTTCTCAGTCCGTTTTAAAATGTTTGTCTTATTAACACATTAGTAGCTTTTATTTTCAGAATAAAAAATATATCAGATATTTTATTCCTTTCATGTCATGTTCACAGTGATATGTTCCTCTTTTGCAGAATGCTGTGGAGAATTACCATCCCCTTCATGCTTGCTGGGTTCCTCTGCATGTCTGCAGAGACCAAAAAGCTCCGTCCACAGGGATCCATACCGTCCCCAAACAAGTCCAAAGGAAACCTGTCTGCAGACTACCACCACAGACTGCTGCAGCAGAAACCAGAGGTCCTATCGTCCAGCCGAGAGGCCTTAGTGGTGACGGAGCGCCGCTACCTTCGAAGAGACTGGTGCAAGACCCAGCCACTGCGTCAGACAATCAGTGAAGACGGATGTCGCAGTCGTACTGTGGTCAACCGTTTTTGCTATGGCCAGTGTAACTCCTTCTACATCCCTCGCCATCTGGGCCCCAGCTCAGGTCATGGACAGAATCGAGGTCAGGCGTCAGGCTCTGGGAGGAAAAGTCATAACAAAGCCCAGGAGCCCTTTCAGTCCTGCTCCTTCTGCAGGCCACATCGCATTACACAGCTCACAGTGCAGTTAGACTGCCCAGACCTGCAGCCCCCTTTCAGACACCGTAAGGTGCAGAGGGTCAAACAGTGCCGCTGCATGTCTGTGGATGTGAGCAGTCATGGGAAACTGTAAAAGGTCAAATTCTGGTCCTTCAGAGGAGCTGCCAAACCAAGGACCAGCTTCAAGTGGAAATATTCAGCATTGTGTTGTACAAATAATGGTTTGTTCTATAATAAAAACCATAAAATATCAAACATGACATAACAGGATTTAATTAGACAAGCTGTCATGTCAGTTGAGAAAGAATCATGTGACTGGGAATGTGTCGCTAATAAATCAGCTGTTTGAATTTAATGTGAGCAACTTTCCTCCAAGACGTTTTCTTTTTACCCACTGGAGAGAAAGAAAAAGGCTTTTAATGAACACTGTGGACTATAAGGACGACTCTGCTGCTCTAACAGCATCTTAAAAACTATATTGTGTAAACAGTGCACCACAAGAAGAAAACAACCTTAAAATGATGTGATTATCACTAGGCTAGCTGAATGGTTTCTGCCATATTTTGTAATTATTTTAACAGCTAACTTCTAATATTTGGATTATGGTGTTTTAGCTGATGATTTTAGGAAAAACCACAGCAACAATCCTGGCTGCAAGCTACATGTCCACTAGATGAAAACGATCAGCACGTGTTAAAATGGTGCAATGCTACAGTTTATATTTTATGTACGTGTGTAATTATGTATGTTTTAAGTATATTAAATCTATTTCATACAAAACAGAAGCTGTGTTTAGGTTTCATGTATCACAAGTTGACTAACAAGCATTAAGAAAAGCAGTATATTAAATGGTTTTATTCAATAATTATGTATTTTTGGCCAAATATATTTAATCAGAACTCATCAGTATCGCACATCAAAAATAGAGACAGAACAAGATGCCTGCACAGAACTTTGCTTAAAGTCAAACATATCAAAAATACTGTTGAACAGGATAATAAAGGAACTTTTCACATGAATATAAAAGTAGGAAGTAGAACAAAAGGGTGCCGATTTTTAATTTCCAGGTTCTGACACAAAATGGAACTATCAAATATCCAACCATCTCCCTCTGTGTGTGAAACAGTTATAAGGCACCGTTTGTCCTCTATAAAATGTGTGCTTCTCACCATCAATGTGTGTGTAAAATTGCTCATATCCCCCAAAATATTGCATGGAAAACATAAAAACAAAAATATTTAAGTTATATAAATATATTAAAACTTAAAGCTAAAAACATCAACGAACATGCTTCTGAATAAAATGTCTCCAAGGATTTTGTTTGGTCGTAGCGTTTTGTTTTAAAACACAAACATTATCTTAGGAGAGGCTGAGAATTAAAAAAAAAATCCTGCTTTTATTTTAATCTCCACTCAGAACAAACAATAGTGGAGACAAATGTTTAAAATTACTGTGAGCCATGTCAGATTGTGCTTGTGCAATAGGCTTGGTGATGATTATCCAAATCCTGCTTCAGATCTTCTTACCCAGCTTTGCTTTCTGCAGAAAGAAAGAACGAACGAAAGGGTTTAATGAACACTGGGAAACATCCAGACATGCATTTTAAGTGAAAGATTCAGAAACAAACATCTAACACTAAATTAAATTCACAAAATAGTGAAACATGACTGAAACATACTATCCCAGTGGCATTTTTTGTGGTCACGTTGTAAGTCGCCTTCTGCCTGGCCTGCTTGAAGCAGTCTTCTGCCGTTTTCACCCTGAAACAGACCAGCAGTGACCACCATAACTGAACATTTACTCACTCAGAAACTGATCATTGGGACACTTATTTCCTCTGATATTTTTAGGTAACTCAGTCTAGACTCAAGTGGCCTTTTCTCACAATGAGTGGTTTGTCAGAGGTCACTTCTATTAGAAATCTGTTGCATGTACACGTGCACATTTTCTATTTGTTGACATATGAAACAGTATCTCTGTAGTTATCAAACTCCTGGAAGGCAACTGGATGTTTACTGGGTGATTTATTTTTGTGCATTTGAATGAATCTGATAGGATCTTCAGTGAACATGAGCTGCATTGCAAGTTATTAAATGCAAGTTAGGGAGAATCCCAAATGCAAAAACATTCTTTCATTTGTAGTGACCTTCTAAGGCCAGATGGAAATTATTTTATAATAAAATTTGATATGTTTTCAATAATTTCAGTGGGGGGAGGGGGGGGGCACTTGAATCAATTTCTACATTCTTACCTTTGCTGTAGCATCAACTTATTCTGCTTCTTCCACTGTTCTTTAAAATCTGTTGAAAACTCGTGCCAAATAGAGAAGAATGTGTTGAGGGATACTTCTTTCTCCCCTGTCTTTGGTTTTACTGAGAAGGACACACTCAGCTCCAAAAAGCTGAAGACAGAACAAAAGCATTACTTCAAGGCCAAACTGTGCAACACTGGGTTACAGAAACTTACACTGACTCTTGTGAAATTTGGCAAAACTTCACATATGCAAAATATCAAAGTAAATTTTAGAATAATGAGGTTTTACAGATAGGGGAGGAAGATACAAGTCTAACATGATCAGTGGAAATCAGGGAACAAAACAGTGGTACAAAAGCACGATTCTAACAGTTTGAGGAGGAGGGGGGCACATTGAAGAGGACGACACGCTAAAGTGTTAAATGTGGCAGTCATTTGCCATGGATCAATATAACAGACAGGTTGGTCTGCCTTTGTTTGGAGTGTGCTATAGGAACGCATTCCTTGCCGGCAGAAACAGAAGCCTGGAGCCACGGCTGTCTACTCTCGCTCCACTTAGATAAACAATGTCGACGTAGCATAGGGGGCCTCAAGTCTGCTGAAGGCCTGACTCCATGCTCTGCACCTTTTATGTAACTGAAGGAACCAGGAGGCATAAATATTGACAAAACAGCAAGATTATATTTCTTTGTAAGAACGGATCGCTTCAAACCATATTGGATTGTTTTAGTTTTAAATTCACAGCTTAGGATCAGTGCTTTGACAGTTGAGTAAATAACAAATATAAACCAATAAAACAAAAAAGGTTGATTTTAATGAGTTGCTTTATAGGAGCATATTAAAGTTCTTACATCTTCTGAGTGTCTTCCAAGTGAGCGTCTTGGGTTTCTAGCTCCATTTTAGCTGTCAAGGGGAGAAAAAAAAAGAAAAAAAAAGTTTAAGCGCTGGTGACTTAAACATACATGGTGATTCAGGATGTGACAATTTCTGAATTGTCACATCCTGAATCACAGGTCAACACTGTGCAAACAGGTTATTAAAGCACTGGACTGTCTGCTGTTATACACGACTGACAAATGGCAGCTACAAATCTCAGAACAAGTGTTTCTTTGTGTGGCATCACTTCAGATCGATGACTGTGTGCATGTTGGAGGATGTTACGGAGGATAAACCAGCAGCAATGAAGTGTGACGACCTCATCCTGCCGGTGAGTCCTCAAACACCCAGCGTTGTGTCGTCAAAATGCGATCTGTGCTGATGTAAAATGGTAGAAATTTAAGAATCACAATATCTGGGAGGTGTTGTCCTTTAATGACCTTGAATTTAAATGGACCAACCACCCATTCTTAAATGAGTTGCTACAAATTTAATACAGTAATAATTTATCTCCTAATCATAATGTGATATCAGCATGACTAAATATTGTTTCCAATAGTAATAAACAGTAAAAACATTTCAAGATGACTCATCTTTACATTTATATCTAAAAACATCATCATACTGCTTCACAATAATCTAAAGTCATATTTTACTACAACGTTATGGTTTGAAATTTTTTGTGTTGACATAAATTATCTTGAGTTAGGAGGAAGCACAGGGGGCGCTAGATGTCAGTCTTGCTATCTGTCTTCATGTCCATCAGAAACAGATTATCGCATGGTCAGAACTCTCCTGCTGGTCATATTGATTCCATCAAAGACCAGCGTGCATGAGAATTTGTGAAGCGAGCGGAGAAAATCGAGCTAGACCAAACAGGCGAGCTCCAACAAGTCCGCTCCCACTGTTATTCTGTGGTTAGTTTCATGGCCAGAAAATAAACAAAAGTGGTTTAAACTGTGGAGCCAGAAACAGTTTAACCTCAGGCTCTTTAGAAATTACAGAAATAACAAAAAATAAGATGTTTGGTTGATGCTTTTATTTTATTTTTTTGCTGCTGCAATGGGGGTGGGGGTCCTGTCTGGAGCCCTCTGAAATGCATATCCAGGCTACAATGCTTACATTCTGCACTCTGGGGAAAAACCTCATCATTTGCATCAAAGAAGAGAGCTCCCATATTTCTCCTAAACACACGGAGAGAGAGGAAAAGAAAAAAGTGGTGCTTTTATTTGGAGACTTCCTTTAAAGCGGACAGCGGATCGTACAGCTGAATAACATATGCTCTGTGTTATTCTCTCATTTGAATACAAAAAGAGAGACATATGAGTGGGGTCCTTCAGGGAGACAGCACACTGAATGTATACAGGGTCAGAGTCAGTACTGCAGGAGAAAATATCAACTGACTTGTTATGTTAAATCAAGCATAAAATGTTAAGTCCTGCACTGTGATGTGGATCACAATATCCCAATATTGCTAGAAATGTCAGATTTTCTAGATAAAAGCCCATCTGCTGGACATCTGGGAGACATGACATAAACAACCAGTTTATTTAGGTTTTTGTGTGTAATTTATACAAACAGCATAGTAGACAAATACACCTCAGCAACTAGAATATGACATAAATATTTAAATCCATTGTCAAAGGGTTAAAAATGTATGCTTTTGAGAATTATTTGTAATGACATTTATTGCAGACATCTTTTTATGGGACTGAATGCAAAGACTAGGTGTTTGTCGTTTTATCAGTTCAAATGATCAGTTCATGGATATTTACCACTGTTAACACCGTCACATCTAACAAATACATTGCTTTAGAGCAGTGGTTCACAAACATTTTGGCTTAAAAATAACAGCAGCAGAGACTTGTGACCCCAACCATCACTGGCATAATGATTCAAATACTGCTAATTAAACAAGGGTATAATGCCAACACAAACATCTACAACTCTTAAACCCCAAAACTGCATGAAAATGACTTGAATTGTGCATGCAGACCATGTTTTTGTTAGACTTCTGACTGGAAAAGACAGATTGCAGGTTTCTGAAGTGCTACGATGTTCATCATCTTATTAATCTTAGATGACTGGTAACAGAACCAGGCTTTGAGTGATGAGTATATCATTGATTACATTGGAAGATTTAGGCTTCTTCTTTTATTTGTTGACAAAAATGAAAATAATGCATAACTCTTTATATAAAGGTTTTCTCATTTTCATTTGGACTTACCTCGACTTAAAAACGCTTCCATTTTGCCTTTGAATGGCTGCAGGTTTTCTTCAGAGGACAACTTATAAACTTTCTCCGTTTCAGCAGAGCATGCTGGGAAAAAAAAGACATGACTGCAATGAGGGGAAGGAATTATTCCAGGAAAATAATCTCATCCAACATTCTTGTTGCATCACAAACCTTTTGTTGCACTTCAGATCAGCTAAATGTGCTTCATTACTCATAACTGCTGAATAATTGTCTGCAAAGACTTAATACAGTGCCTCTAGGAATTAGGTAGCATGTGCTCTATTCCTAAGAGAAATGAACTGTCATGCTCTAGCTGCAAATATAACAGATACACAAACTCTGCTCAAAGGTGGAGATGCTCATGGGAACGAGAGGTTGGGACCAAGCAGGAGGTAATTCTTAGACCATATGGTCCCTCAGCCAAAGAGGAGCTCCCTCCTCACTGTTACTCGCTGGTGTCCCTTGGTCCAACCACAGCAGTTTCTCCCAATTAGAACGCCCCATGAGGGATCTGTCAAAGCCCGTCTGGTAGAGCGTTCAGCTGAATCTGCAAAGAGGTCTGCAGGTTTGTCATGTGATGATATATTTATGCACGGCTATTATGTGCCGTTGCAACTGAGGCTGAAAGTCAGTTTTCCTCCTGTGAGCAAATGCATCTTTATGAATTAGTAACAGACTAAAGCGTTATTATGGGAGAGCAAAAACAATATTTGGAAAAATGGTTCAGGCAACTGATTGGTTTAGCAGCAGATATGCATAAAGAATGATGGAGAACAGACTATAGGCACACAAAGTCAATATGTGAATCAAAATACACAGCTAGGTTTTATGTGTAGCATGGAAAGTGTTTCTAAATCATCAGTTAAGATCAAATCTGGCTCCATTTTTTCTGTAGTTTTTATATTTTTATAGTAGAAGTAGAATTATGTTAACTGGGTTCAAAATATCCAATTGATGTAGATTTTATTGATGTGGATAACAGCTTCAGGATAAATAAATATAACAAAATGTAAACATGTGAAAATGTAGCAGTGTGTCAGCAGGTCTTAGTAAATAAAAGATCAATTAAAATCTCACTGATGACTGCTTTAAAAGTATGAGGCAACAACAACAACACGCATGAAGTTATACATAAAATAGGAGCTGATTGACCATTTTACCATAAAAATTATGATTAAAAAAAATGAAACTTAGTTTCATGCATGCAGCTGCAAAATATGACAAAATCAGATCCAACAGTTTAACCATAACTCTAAAATAAAAATGAGAGCATGTGAAATTCAGTATCTTGCTCACATTGGTGGAGGATCACTACCTCCAGAGCACACTTGCTCTTTGAGGTCAGCTGATGAAATGGTGTACAAAGGTAGTGAAAGCTCCCCGACCATGACCTGCTAATGTTTTGATCTCTGCTTCATGAAGATAGTAAAGGTCCTACAGGAGTCTATGTGTGACATCTGCTTCTGGTTAGCTTGTCGGTATGACAAACAGATGTTATCTCTCTGTTGATTAGTTTCTACAGTCTGCCCATGACTAGAAACTGATTATATATTCTGCAAAAAATTTAAGAGATATGTGCCTAACTTACCGGTAATAACTGACAGCAAGATTTGCAATCTGGTTTAATTTAGTAAATTTAAAGTTTAGTGATGGAAAGACGACCGTACCATTTAGATCTTTCCTCAGTTTGCGTAGATCTCTTTGAAAGTCCTCAAACTTCATTTGGGAGGCCTGAAAAAGGTCCTGGGGCTCAGGCAGAGGGTAGACACACGTCTCTCTGCCGGCATTCTGATAAATGACATTGACAACACACACGATGATGCTAAACACACATCGAGTCAAACTCAATTTTCCTCATATAGTTGAGGGCCTCTTTGTATTAAACACAAGATTTAAATAAAAACCTTCAGAGACCTACATGGATTTATCAGCAGCTCAAATGTCTAAAAAAAAGTTTAAACTGCAACTGAGAGTGGATTTTATGGTCAATCCATGTTATTTCCCCTCCATCAGAGTTACTACAAGGCCATTATAAAAGCATGCAGGTTGTTTTTGGCACTTAGTTCATCTCATCTGGAGAGCCTAATTATTTACACAAACACTCCTTTGGATGCTGTGCCAATGAACCAACTGCAGGTTTGAATTAATCCAGACCAAAGCAGACTATGAGCACAAGATGAGAAGAGAAAGCCAAAAAAAAGTTTGAGTAACAGAAAGAGATTTGTCTGTGTTGTAAATGAGAAAAGGGAAAATAAATAATTTGATAAACGATAAGCCATAGTAATTTCTGGCAAGAGCGGAAATGAAGAGAGCGTTCTGGAAGGATTTCTAAGCAAATCAGACTAAAACAGAAGAGTGATTCAAATAAACAGGAACCAAAACATACCTCATCAAAGTGCCTCAGATAGTAAGCAACAACGTAGGACAAAAGACTTGTGGAGTTATCCTGAGAAAAGGAGGAAAAAGAAAAAATAAATAAATAAATTAACCCAAATCCTTTATTTGTAAATTTTCCATTTGGGAGCAGGACATTCTAATTTGTGAAACCAAAGGAACAAAATGAATGATCATAGGGGATGGGAATAAATCAGGACAGCAGAAGAGCAACGCAACACGACTGTACTGATGTGTCGTCATAACTCAGACTTGGTGGAAAGTTTCGTGTTCTTTTTTTGGATAATATGTGCTATCACCACAACAAACACACGCCGCTCTTTCCCTTTTATGGCGTTTTCAAAGGCACGCAAAGTCTGTTGTGAAATTTAATCAAAACTGTAAACAGAACAGCTTCACCTCTAAACCTCCACAGCTATGGTTCACATGTTCAGCATCAGTAAAGTTCCTTTTTAAAGCTTCAACTCTTTATTCTGAACTTAAAATAGGATTTAATTGTATAGAACTAACTAAAAAGCTACATATAGGCGAGTGTATACAGAAACATGTATTTTATACAAAATTATAGATTTCAAAGCAGTTTTTTTAAAACATCCTCTGAATTTTACACCTGCTCCTGCAGTGTGCCTTTTCTTCTTTAGCACTCATACTCACGCTGCTTTTAACATCTTTTAGCTTTGGCAGAATGTCCAAGGTGAAGCCATCAGCCTGCCCTCGTGACCGATTGCCTCCATTCATGAAGTTACCAAAAGCCAACACCAGGCCAAGAACCCTCAACACGCCCTCACTGCTTTGGAGAGTCTGTAGCGCACAGAAAAAAAGATGAAGGTATAAAAGAGGAACCGAGTGAGAAAGGAAAAAGAAAGAAAAAGCCAGTAAGTGTACCTTGAACACTCTCTGCAGGATTTCCATTTTACGCAGGATTAAGATGATGCACTCATGGAAGGAAGATTGAAAAAGTATGCAGAACACCCGTTCAGAGAAATGAGAGATTTGTGATAACTGGTACAGAAACCTGAGGAGACGAGATCAGTTAACAAAGCATGATTCTTTTAGATGGCTTCATTTGACTCACGATCCAGGAAGTGGGATTGACTCTTACTGTTCTGGCTTGTCTAAAGGCTTGGCGTCTTCCTTGTCTTGGGTCGACTTTACGTGCTTTCTGATGCCATCCATTTCATCCGTTTGAGCTCTCTGTCAAGTAAGAATGCAAATTGTGCTGGAATGAGCTTTGGTGAAGTGTTCACTACACTTAAGAGGTAAACAGGTGATTTAGAAGGTGCTTGTGCATTAGCTATTGTGTATAGAAGCCCCAGTTCCAATACTTATCATTTGTCAACGTCTATTAAATTTATATAGCACTCTAACAACCAGGGCTGCACAAAAGTGCCATACAGCAGAAATACAGATGTCATGAGTTGGGTAAAAACATTTCTTCATTGGTCTGAACACAATACAGTATACAGCAATAAGCTGCAATCAGTGTGTGTTGTTGGTGCTGCGCATGCATGTCACCAGCAGGCTGAGCATGTGTGTGTGCCACTGCCAGACGTACTGCACCGCTGTTGCTAAATGTGTGTGTCGGAGGTACTGCGTGCGAGTGTGTCAGAGGCGCTGCACACGTGTGTTGGAGGTCCTGCGCAAGTGTCTACTAGCTTCAGAGGCCATGTGAGCAATCATTCGCTGCACTGCAACAGGATGTGAAGTTCGTCAGATTGCAGGCTACGCCATCGGGACAGTGCCTTTGCAAACTGCCGCTTTCACGTCTCGATGCTTGGGCAGTCGTTTCTGGTGCACATGCGTATTGGCGAACCAGTTATGTGCATCCTTGTATATAATGATCTGAAGCAGGTTTTGAAAGGTTTAACTTTTCAAAGATATAGATATTATTTCTTTTCCATTTATAGTCTTTATATTCTATGTACCAAAGAAATTAGTCATGAAGATAAGAAAAGTGCATCTTTATACCTGATGAAACAAAGAACAAACTATGTGTTCATTTTCTTTAAAGATCTTCTAATTAATGCACAAACCAGATTGATCTGGTTCTGAAGAGATCTCTTCTGTAGGGCGACCGTCAGGATGGATGGAAACTGAACTCTAAGATACTGAAGTCTTGTACCTTTTACTCAGGTTGTAAGTTCAGCCTAGTGTCATGGTTACATCTCAAGACGACAATGACCTAATACCAATACCACCCAATAATCTAAGAATGCCTTCATCAGAACACACCGAGTGTCCAAACCTGAATACTGTATAAAGACTGCTTAGATGTTAAAAAGGCAACACACATCAACACTGGTCACTCAGTCTTATTGAGCTTAAATTATTCAATCAAAAGGAATGAAAAGAGTGAATCAAACTTGTGGAATCAGTCAATTAAAAAAGATCTTGTGATCACTGTCAAATGTGTCCCAATCATACTTAAAATATTTTCCCTCAACAGAAAAAGCCTTTAAAGCCAAAATGGCTCTTTTCATACCACGTACAGTCTTTTTTTTGTGACCACCACAGAACCGAGTAGCGGGGAACTGATGCATCCCAGAATCCGCCCCCACTGACGGAGAGCAGGCTGCCCAGAGCATCCAATGACCCAATCCACCAGCAGGAATAAACCTTTTGACTGCTGCACCCTTCAATTTATTAACTTTACTTTTGACAAATTATTGGTCAGAGACGAGAACTTTGTGTTTTTTTTTTATTTTATTTTATTTTTATTTTTTAAATCAGATCTTTACACCGCAGACCTTTATACCAAGATACAATTCACAAATCCTAAAGAATGGTATATATTGAGATTACATTCCTGACCATTATCCTGCTTGACCACACTTTTATGCAAGGTGGTTTAAAAAAATAAACAAAGAAGCCCCAAATATTTGTTTCACAAGAGGTAAAAACAATAGATGTTTCAAAACCATCCCTGGATAATAATGTAAACTAAACTCTCCGTCTCCCTGAGCCCATCGACCCGAAAGGTCTGAGACTATGCCTGCCCCCCACCCCCATTCCTTTCCATCTTTCTCTCTGGAGTTTGGCCCTGGCATGGATCCTTGGAAAACATCAAACAGCAGCATCAAACGCACCGAAAGCCCGATTAGTATTCTACACACCACTGCCTTGTGTTGGCGAGGGCAAGCTTTCCTTCACCTTCTCTTGAGATGTTTTCAAGTGTAAATATATTTAACACAAAGCAGAACCTTTTCAAAGAGCCGCAGTGGAGCCCAGCAGTGTTTGGTGTAATTGGGGACAAGTAGGCATTAGTGTGTGATCTTTGAATTGCTAGGGCATGTTGCAGTGGTTGTTAGCATGAGAAATACAGTCCCATGTGGATGCAAAGCGAGTGGGATGATATTTGTGATGCCAGAATTCAAGCGGTGTCCAAGTGGTATTCATTAGCCGGGTTTCTAGTGTACGGCTCAGCCAGTTAGGCCTTAATCACTATTTATGTCACTCATTTTTCAAGACTGACATTTATCAGCTTTGTTCTATGGTCAGCTGCCAATGAAGAGGCTCTAAATGACAAATTGCATCATGTAATAAAGTCTTCTAAAAGCCCTGCAGTGTAAAATAAAAGTGAGATCGTTCTTAGGTTATAAAAGCCGTCTGTGGCTCTGACTGACCTCAGTGACATTTAGCAACCGAAAGCTGAAAATTAAGTCTGAACTTCACTCAACCAGATCACAGCTTGATGTCACAAAGGGTGAAAGTCATTATCACTCGTATCTTTATAATGACTGTGGCTTTGATCAAAGAACACAAGTGTCTGTAAGTCACAGTCCATAGGCCGAGTGCCGGTGTCCATCCAGCATGGTATGTGCACGTAGGTGTGGTTCAACATGTTTGTGAGCATGTTTGTGAGAGTGAGGGGGCAAAAAAATGAGCAAGGGAGAGTAGTTTGTGATCTAGATCCTCACAGCGAGTGAGGGTGTAACCATTAGGAGCCCCTCACATTCCTCAAGACAGGCTGACTGTGCTGCCAACTGTGGTTTAGGGGGCTACAGACCCACAGACAGGATGGAGTCTTGCAATACAAAAGAAACAATTTGGCTCCGTGACTCAATAACACAGCCTCAGGCCACACGAGAGGGAAAAAAAAAAAAGATTGGGGGGCTTGGCGTCTCAGGGTGAATAGAAAGGTTAGAAGACTTTTGATCCTAAGTTATGACACATTAGTTCATAACTGCAGCTCTTCTCAAGCCACAGTCTCATTCCCATGATCAACATTATTAATATGCCTCTGGCAGCCAAAGGTCCAGGCCTCTCCTGTGTTGTGGTGCCAAAAAGCCATTCACAGGAATTTCACTGCATCTTAAACATGCATCACAGTTGAAAATGCTCATTTCATGTTCCATAAATTTACTGACCCGACTTTAAAGGGGTCCTGAAATATTTCCTCAGGGCAAGGGGAGATTGATGAATATGTATTTACTGTACATAAGAAGTCCTTCATAGCCAGAATGGAGACGTATTGAAAAGTGCCGATGACAGCTCTGTAATTCTTTGTTAATATTATACAATACCATGTGGTCGACCTGTTTGGAAAAGCTCACTGTGCTCTTTTTATAAACTTTGCCATCACTTTCAAGGAACACTATGGGTCAAATGCTGGATTTCTATAGCTCACTTTCAAAAGAGACATTAAAAAAATAAAATAAAAGTCAGGCCAACTTCATTTAGTGCACAGAAAACATGTTTACTATGTAAAAGCACTGGTTCTCTTCCAGTACAGACCTACACATGACTGACCATGCAGCCAAACAACTTGCATACCAGTATGGTTTGTGGCTCGCTGGTTTGTTTTGGTATCTAATACACACTTCCTTTGTTCGTCCCTTTCAAGTGGAACACTGAGTTAAAAACTCCTCAAAGGGAAAAATGTTTGCAGTGATGTGGCATTTCTAACAGACAAAGCAAATGTTGCTTTATATGCATCCCCCCCCCATCCCATACATCCAAAGGTTCATTCTGATTAGACATTATAAGTGAAACATACTGTATAACAAGAAAAATAAACAAAAACAAATGTGTAACACTATTTGCCACAATTGAAAGGTACATGAGCTCATTTGGAGAAAACAAACAAAAACAACATAATTAACCATCTGCTGTCAGTGATGTGCAGAAGGCCAGACCAGACTGATCCTGGCTGATCTGTTGCTAAGTTGAAGGACCAACAGACTGAGAAACCTATTCATCCAGTGGTAAAACTTAAATTATTTGATGCATCATATTAACTGCTTTTATCAACTGAGAAATATCTCTAAGATCAGAACTTTAGTGTCAAAAGCAGAACTAGAGATGAGTATTCATGCTTTTATTTCTTCCCACCTTGATTATGGAAACAGCCTTTTTACATGTCTGAACAATAAAGATCTGTCCCGCCTCCAGTCAGTTCAGAATGCTGCTGAAAGGCTTTTAACTAATACACGAAACAGTCAGCACATTACTCCAGTTTTAATATCCCTGCACTGGTTACCAGTGCATTTTAGAATTCATTTAAAAATGTTAGTTTTTACTTTTAAAGCCCTGTGTGGTCAGGTCCCTGATTATATCTCAGACCTTTTAGAACCAAATAGTCTGTGAGGGGGCGACCGTGGCAAGAGAGCATGGGCTCAAACCCCGGCCTGGCCATGTGTCGAAGTATCCTTGGGCAAGATACTGAACAACTGCCTCCTGGGCACCATTCTGAATTAGCAGCCCACTGCTCCTCGAACAATGAGGATGGGTCAAATGCAGAGATGAATTTCCCCAAGGGGATCAATAAAGGATAAATTATTATTATAGTCGTCCTCGTATTCTGCAATCTGCTAGTCAGAGGCTGTTGATGGTTCCTAGATCACATTTTAAGTCCAGGGGAGATCAATCTTTTAAAGTGGTGGCTCCAAGATTATGGAACGCTTTGCCTCCTCCTCTGCGTTGCCTGGACTGTTGATTCTTTTAAGAAACAGTTGAAGACTCATTTATTCAGGCTGGCTTTTACTGTAACTGATTTTAGGTTTTATCATGTTTTAATTTTGTGTTATCAAGTTTTTATCCTTTGTGTTTGTGTTTTTATTATTGTTTAACTGTAAAGCACTTTGTGGTTTTTGACCTGTGAGCGGTGCTATATAAAAAAAAAAGCTATTATTATTATTATTAATAAATTTTGCACTATATTTTCAATAGAGAATCCTTATGTCAAAAATTATTACTTCCACACATGTTACTGTTTAGAGCTGTGGGGAAACCCTTCTGAAACACAAAAACATTTATATAACACAGGAAAACATGCTAACTCCACACAGAAAGGCCACAGCAGGGATTCAAACCTGCAAGCTTCTTGCTGTGAAGCAACAGTGCTACCAACTGCACCACCATGCAGCCCAAAGAGCAATAAGAAGAAAACAACTCCGATTACCACACCCTCACACTTCCCATGTTAACAAAATAAATTCACTCAAATTTACACACCAGTCAGGTCAGATTAGAAACACCACAAATAATATTTTCCAATTCCAGATTGTATACAGAGGATGTTTCACTAATGGATAAAGTACAATTAGTAAGACAGAACACCTGTGGAGTCACTACTAATTCACAATGGATGTGGTTCGGCACCGCAGCCGCAAAAAAAGTACCCCACACCAGCTGCGGTTTTGTTGTGGAACGTCTCCAGCTCTTTGCCTCAGCAGGAGCGCCAAATCTCAGTGGTTCACGCAAGAACAAGTACGTGGTTAGCAGCAGCTGGTAAAAGCTAGAGTCGTCTTCTCGTTCTTTTGTTGAGGATTATGTATTCACTTGGCTTGTTCTACAATGGGTAAGCACACTTTGTTTTTATATAGTTTAATGTTATGCTTAAAGCCGCATTGTGGATTATTGTATCGAGAGCAGTTTTTGAATCTAACGTCATACGGCTCCTCCCAAAAACACCTCAACATGTGCGGTCGCGTGCGTACACACGGCGCATTTCGTTGCTGGGCACAAACTGTGCTGCTCAAACTGTAGGGTTTAATCACTCAGTTTACAAATCGCATTCGAACACTGTACCAGACTCTGATGAGCCCTCTCTGTCTCTGCTGCTTCTGATACGTAGCTCTGTAGCAGCGAGCTGCTGCAGTACTCTGAAGCTGAACAGAGAAATGACTCAGCCTTGGATGAACTTTGACCAAAATAAACGTGTATCCTTGGCAAGCCTTGCCATTCTGTGAGGTGAAAGGTTTAAAAATAAAAATAAATCTGTCATTAGCTGGGGAATGGATCATTTTTAGTAGAATTTAGCTCTGTCCCTTCCATTTAACAGTTGAGAGGTAAACAGAGAAACAAACAGAACGTCCTGTACGAGAGCGCCCCCTACTGCTACAGGTTTGCATAAAGCGCGTGCACATTGACAGAAAGCCGACAATGCAGAAATTTGAATTTTATTGGCTGAAAAAGTTCGGCGGCTAGAAAGAATGCAAAGGGGTCTAAAGGAGGAAGGAGGGTCTTCATCAGAATGACATATGTTGTGGAACTCAACCCATAGATCATAGTTTAGACTGGAAATATCATTTAAAACATTTAGAAAACTTTGATATATAGAAAAAAATCCAGATAGCTGCTTTAAGTTTCACATTGTTTTTCTTTTTTAAATATCCAAATCATGTCAACGTTAGCAACGTAGCTAATGGTTTTATTTTGAAAAATACCGGATGCACCTCGCCTGCTAGAGTTTCACTTCCTGTTTGGAGCACGCAATGTCTTTAACTTGATGATGATCCACTGCCTTGTCTGGGAAAAATAGACTTGTTGCGGAAAGTTGACTTTGCCCCGCAACCGCACTGGAGTCGGTGTGGAGGCTCTGATTGGAATAAATGGTTTTTAATTCTTGCCGAGTCCGCACCGCAACCGCATCCGGTGTGAAGTAGCCTTAAGAGTTGTTGGGAAAATAATGGAATAACTTTGAAATAAAAATCATGCAAGAGTTAAATTTTTTTTAAATGCTTGTGAAGGTTCTCAGTCATCCAGGTCATGGTAATCCACAAAGTGTTTCTAAATAAAGGCAACGGACGACTTTGGTTCTTTGAAGACGTTTCGCTTCTCAAACTGTGGTTATTAAATCTGATCCTAAACAACTTCAGTCTTATTCACACCTTCCATCTAATCAAAACCAATCAGGGGATCAGTCGAACACAGCAGAGCCAACGACATCTCAGGGGTCAGTGAGGGAGGTGAAGCACAGATAAATGAAGATAACCACAGTTTCTAAGCTTACCACAGACAGAATTGACAAAGATCCTCAGATAAGAAGCGAAGCGTCTTCAAAGAACCAAAGAAGTCCAATTGATATTTAAAAACACTTGACTTTAAAAAAAAAGTAGATCAAAAAGATTTCAAAATAGAAGTGATTGTATGTGATCCAGTGCATTCCTTAATGTGTGAATGTGTAGCGCTATACAGATGCAGCCCATTTACCACTAAATAAAAAGCAGCATATACTGCATGTTGTTTTTACCATTACTGGTTGTGAAACCAGCTGCCCCTAGGAGATAAGATCATTAAACTTGAACAACTTTGCATAATTACACTGGTCTTGTTGCTCCACTTCCATCCATGTAAAAGTTTTCCCCAGGAAATTGCAGAAAGAAACTTGAGTTTGGGAAATTATTCACTTGTTTTGCAATGAAAACATTTCTTTATTTATGAATGCAGTGTTGACTTCAAACCAGTAAATACTCACGTTTTCATAAAGTGCTTGCAGCGTCTCCAGATCGACGACACTGTTGTCCATATTTAGGACAGCTATGAGCAAAAGACAGGATGATATGGTTAATATTAATACAAACACTAAGACATGTCTCGATATTTCTTTAGCTTCAACTAACACCATTAACAAGTGAGATCAAAACAGCAGAAACAGAGCTCCTCTTTCAATAGCAATAGATTACAATGTTTTTTTTTTTTAACAGATCTATTACAAATAATGACAAGAACACTCTTTCAGATCTGGGTTTTGAAGCTTATGAAGCTGAAACAAGGTAAACGTCTCCCTTGTTATGAGCCGTATACTGTTAGTTACCATCAGCTCTCATCAGGAGAACATGTAAGGATTCACACGCTAAACCAAAAATATGAAGGTCTTTGAAAACTGTCAAAGGTCCAAAGATGTGTTTGAACTCCTGTGTTTGAATTCCTTGTGTCGCCTTTTTGTCTCGGCGCGAGGACCTGGCGCCCATGAGCATTAATCCTTTGAAAGTAAATGTTTAAAGACAAACAGAACCCAGGGGTCTGTGATGCTGGGGCCGAGGTGTTGCTGTACACACACACACACACACACACACACACACACACACACACACACACACACACACACACACACACACACACACACACAATCACCAAGAGAAGCAGTCAACACCTCCATAGGCATTTCATCATGCTGTAGGTGTTGAAATTATTCACGTTGTTTTGACTTGTTGATTTGCTGCCGAGGAACCGGAGAGAGATCTAATGTTAGAGAGGCTTTGAGCTCAGAATGGGCTGAAATATTTAGCATGACTGAATGTTTTAGACTTCTTTTGTGACTCATTTTTTAACTTGAAATTAAAAACATCAAAAACTAAATTAGGTGCATGGTAAAGCCACTGTGATTCAGCCATGTGCAGATTTTTTCTTTATGCAATCTCTTCACTTATGAGTCATATTCACCCACTTATTATTCTGTCACTCTTTTGGTTCTTACACTTTCCTCCAAAACCACGAAAGAAATGAAATCCTCCTCTCTAAACTCTCCCTTTTTCACAGAATCTTTGTTTCAACCATTTGTTTTTCATTACCATCCCTTTTTTTGTTTTAAAGACACAGGAGAAAGTCATATTGTCACAGTGACGTGGACCTCTTACGACCATAAATCAGACCCATCTGCCCACGACTGTCCTACCACCACATTCAGCACCAGCATGGCGCCGGAAACCACCATCTGAAACCGTGACTGGCGCTCCGAAGCCTGACAGGAAGCAGACACTGCACGGAAGTGTTCTATGAAACATGCATTGTGTCGGCCAAGTCTGAGAACAAACAACAACAGCTGCGAGGAAACTAAAGGAAAAATGTGTTGACTTCCCACTTAGTGGCTGAGCTGTTATAAACCAACAAAAACAACAAAAATCAATGATTCATAAGTTGTTTTTCTGAGTCAGAACTTCTCCAAATGACAGCTTGGCTAGTAATTGACTTTATGACTTTATGAAATCAAAAGGAAAAAGAAAAGATTCACAATGCTGATTGAGACGATCACAAAGCCTGAATCTTTAGTTTAAGTAAACAAATTGTTCTTCAACCCTTTAAATCACCTCTAATGACACAAAAAGGCATAATTCATCGCAGCAAGACAATAGCATCTCTAATATGAAGTCCTTTGGCCTTTATTTAAAAGAAAGACTATTCTTTTGACAAACTAAATTAGAATAAACACCGAGTTTTTTTGCTTGTGCATGACAGCAGACATCACACAGCTTTAGGAGTTAAACACATTTATCTTCGACACATCCTCCCTCCCTGATCTCACTTTTGACAGAAATGGCTTTTCAATTAGAGATAATTGTACACAATTTTAAAACTGTCCTAACACAAGAGATGAATGACGGTACTGATGAGCGTGGCTCTGATTTGCCCTCTCATTCAGACCCGAGATGAAAAGCGAGAGACTCGAAATTTAGAATGCTAAGCAGGTTTAAAGATGTAATAAATGCTATATTGAAGGAGGGCTGAAAAAAACTGGAAATGAGAAAAAAAAGTGTTTGGACACACGGATGAGCGAAGACTGGAACGCAATCAGAGAGTAACTTAAACAGGAAGACCGTCTGTTCCCATCAACATTTCAGGAATGACTTCACCTTAACAAAGCCGCCCAGACAAGATGATGACAAGAGAGAGAAGAGAAACATGATGTGGGTGTGAAATGGGAAGAGATTTTTTTAAATGAGAGCATGGAAAACAAGAGGGGTGAAAAACAAGGAAAAAACTTCTGTGATTACTTAACACCACGCGTTGTGATAAAGCAGCTAATAAAGGGGAGCATTCAGAATGTCAGTCACAATAAAATATGACCCCATCTATACCACTCCAAATGATTGAACAGATGTTTTTCTTCATCAGGGAAAAAGAAATGCTGTTACACTAGGTGGTGGGAGAATCCCCAATAACATAAACACAGAAATATACTTTTTTGTTTTGCTAAAGATCTTCCCAGAACTTTCAAATCTCTCTGATACAGTTTCCTCTCAAATATGATCAAACATAGTTGGATACAGGATCAAGATACAGGGATGCAGCTGTAGAAATACTAATAAAAATGGCTCCATTGTTGTATTTATTTCTATTGCTGAAAGTAAAAGTACACAAACTTAATATTGCCAAATCCTCAGGAGGAAAAGTAGCTTCTGGAGGCCCAAAAAGTCACTGAAGTCATTAAATGATGTCTTCACTTCATTTACAGTTATGCAAATGTCCCTGTAATCATAAGCTTTGGGTAATGACGAAAAGAACAATAAGTCTGCCTCTGCTGACCGGTGGCTGGGCTCAGCTTTAGAGATAGGGGAGTTTAGAGATGGGGAGGAGCTTGTGAATTTGGGAAGGACCCAGAAAAGCTGCTCCTCCACGTCAAAAGGAGTCAGCTGAGGTGGTTCGGGCATTTAAACAGATTTTGTGGACGCCTCCAAGGGGAGGTGTTTTGGGGTTTTCCTACCAGCAGGAGACCCCCAGGTCGACCCAGGACACGCTGTAGAAATGATGTTGGCTGGCCTGGGTACGCCTTGAAGTTCGATTGTAGAAGCTGGTGAAGCTGGCTGGGAAGATGATGGTTTGGCCTTCCTGCTAGACGCTGCCCTTGTGACCTGGACCCGGCTAAGCTGAATATGACTGTTAAGAGTAAATGACCTGTATAGCCAGGGGTGCACATAACCAGGCCGCCAGTGCGCATGCACACCAGATATAATTTATAATAATAATAATAATAATACATTTTATTTAAGGCGCCTTTCTAAAACCCAAGGTCACCGTACATGTGCAGACACAATACAAATAAAACACAAGAACATAGCAACAAGAAACAATAAAACCAGTTAAAACAACATGAAAATACAGTGAAACCAAATAATAACAGCAGCAGGACACTAACCAACAAGTTAAATCAAGAACCAGGGCCAAGGTGCTACACAGAGTAGGCAGCCTTAAAGCGGCTCTCTGGATTATTTTTCTATGTATCAAAGTTTTCTAAATGTTTTAAATGATATTTCAGGTCTAAACTATGATCTATGGGTTGAGTTCCACAACATCTGTCATTCTGATGAAGACCCTCCTTCCTCCTAGAGACCCCTTTCCATTTTTTCTTGCCGCCGACATTTTTCAGCCAATGAAATTCAAATGTCTGCATTCTCTCAACATGCAAGCGCATCGACCAAACCTGTACCAGTAGGGGGCGCTGTCGTACAGGACGCTCCGTGTGTTTCTTTGTTTACCGTCTCGTTCATTGAGGACTCACAGCTCATTTCTACTAAAAACCTACCCATTCCCCAGCTAAAGATGGATTTATTTTTATTTTTAAACCTTTCACCTCACAGAATGGCAAGGCTTGACAGGATTACGCGTTTATTTTGGTCAGAAAGTTCATCCAGGGCCGAGTCAAGTTCAGCTTCAGAGTCCAGCAGCAGCTCTCTGCTAACAGAGCTAATATCAGAAGCAGCAGGGACAGAGAGGGCTCATCAGACCCTCGTAGTGTTGGAATGAGATTGTGAACTGTGAGTGATTAAAGCCTACACACTGAGCTGTACAGTTCATGCCCAAAGTATATGTGCTGTGTGCACGCGCGCACACGCGACCGGACGCGCGTGTTGAGATGTTTTGAGGAGGAGCCTTTGGACGCTAGATTCAAAAACTGCTCTCTTGCTGAAATAATCCAGAGTGCTGCTTTAAAGAGGTGTGTTTTTAACCTTGATTTAAAAAGTGACAGAGATGCAGTGTTTCAAAGATCAGCAGGTAGTGAGTTCCACAGGAAGGGGGCAGATCTGCTAAAGGCTCGCCTCCCCATGGTGGTAAGCCGAGCAGGAGGACTGTACAGAGTAAGTGAGGCAGAGGAACGGAGCACTCGAGATGGTATAGAGATTTGGAAGAGCTGGGAGATGTAGGATGGAGCACGGTTGTGTATGGCCT
The DNA here is from genome assembly GCA_006937965.1 of Callopanchax toddi. NCBI lineage: Eukaryota > Metazoa > Chordata > Actinopteri > Cyprinodontiformes > Nothobranchiidae > Callopanchax > Callopanchax toddi. Next base: position 549,205 of record SSNR01000096.1, on the reverse strand, counting down.
TAAAAGTGAGGAGAAGCAGTTTGTATGTGATCCTAGATTTGATTGGCAGCCAGTGCAGCTGTTGAAGAACAGGGGTAATGTGAGAGGCAAAGGGGGTCTTCATGATAACACGAGCGGCTGCGTTCTGAACCAGCTGGAGTTTATGGAGAGTTATTTGAGGTAGACCGAAGAGTAGCGAGTTGCAATAGTCTAGTCGAGAGGTGACCAAACTATTCACTAAAATGGCAGCGGTATGATCAGTAAGTGAAGGGCGGAGGCGATTTATATTACGGAGATGAAAGTAGGCCGACCGGGTGATTGAACTAATGTGAGCCTGAAAGGACAGGGTACTGTCCAGGATTTGTGCGTACCAGATGTTTCTCCACGAACGCGTCTTGCCCAAAGGCACAATGACAACATAACCCAGCTGGAGTTGGCATTGAACCGACAACCCTCCGGTTCCCAGAAGGCCACTCTACCTACTGAGCTGCTTGCTGCCCCTTGTACAATACAGCCCCAGCGGTTGTGGACCCAAGCACTAGAAACAAAAACAACAAAGCCATTTTGATCATTTTTCTATGTCTTCCTTATTTTGTTCTGATCATGTTGACGTGAAACTTTGATCATATATGAAAAACTAATTATAAACAGCACCAAAGAGAAAGAGCAAAGCTGTATTTTGATTACATTTTTAATGTGTGCTTTTCTCATCATTTTGTCAAAATAATGTGGATAAAGGTATCCCTGTAATCTGAGAAAAGTATCTAAAGTAGAGCTGTGGTAACAAGATTTGGTAGAAGTTAATCTCATTTCTCGCTAAACTTAAACTTATTGCTGACTATTGTCTATATAAAATTAGTACCATTATGACACACCAAAGGATGAGTGTTTATTCTATACAAAAGTAGAAACAGTTTCAAACACAACAGGAAGGCCAAGTACAGCCAAAGTAACTGCAGACAAAAACAATGATTTCTAAAAGTGAGTTGTGAAACATCAAATTTAGATAACATCCAGAAATTCAGTAAAGTCTATTATTGTCACCCGTCAACTCATTGTAATAATGCTCATAAAAACTCACCATTATGGATATCCTTCATGTCGAGGTGAATGCTGGACATCAGGATGCCGACAGCCTGCGAACGTTTGTTGCTCAACAGTTTCACCATCTATGAAATGACGACAAAAGATGGCAGCCAGACGGTCAAAGCAGGTCACACACAAACAGAAGGTACACATGAACACATTTTTAAAAAGTATTTGGAACCAAAAAGCAAGAATGTGGTTTCTTTTTTGTGGGATGAAAATTTATTATTCACCCACAAATATTAAGAAAATCATCATGCTGTCTGCAGTGATTAGTATTTACTATTGTTCTCCGATTCTCCACATCCATTGCATTCCCATAAGGTGATTAAAAACTAGCAGGTCATCATCATGCAACTTCTGGAACTGATTAAAGTCACAAAGACTCAAAGTTTTGGATGTAATTATAGTTTATGTAACACAATGAAGGAAACGTTTCTCCCCCCCCCAAAAAAAAGGAAACAAGTCCATTAAACTCATTGTAAAATACATGGTCAAAACAACTGACACAGCTACAAGATTAGCTAATGGTAACTGAAGAACAGCTTCCTCATTTCCTCAGGAGAGTGCTTTTATGGTTTAATACCCACATCCCGGTGAGATTTTATGAACTACAACTTATCTGAATAAGCAAAAGGGTGCACTGGTTTGCAAAGTGGTGAACGGACATCGCTGAAAACCCAAAGCCTGTTGTGATCCAGACAGAATGCTTCCATTGAAACCAGATCAGACAGACCACAGACCTCCTAAACATACAGGAAGTTATATCATCAGGCCCCAAAAGTCAGTTTTCCCAGCCACAGCTTCAGTGGGCACGCTGACTGAGGTGTGATGCTGACTGATGAGGCTGTGATATCTATAGGAGAGGAGGACTGCATCAACAACAATAGAGCTACACATTTTGTTTCATCAGCCAACAACTTAAACTATAAGGCACACTAGAGAGCTTTTACCTCTGTCAGGACTCGGGACTGAAATCAAAATTCTCTTTAAATCAATGCTATTGTTTCATAGCAGCTGGATTCATGGTTGAAATTATCTTTGTGACCAATAAACTACTAAGATTTATTTACGGTAATTGGAAAGATTTATTTGGAAAGAAGCACTAAAACTCCAACTGCTTTTTATAGTTTAAAAGGTGCAATAGGGAATTTGCAAACAAGCAACTGGAAAAGTGGAGGAGTTTAAGTATGTTGGGGTCTTGTTCACGAGTGAGGGAGCGGGAGATCGACAGGCAGATTGGGGCAGCGTCTGCAGTGATGCGGACGCTGAACCAGTCTGTCATGGTGAAGAAGGAGCAGAGCCGAAAAGCTGGGCTCCAGTTGATCTACCTCCCAATCCTCACCTATGGTCAAGAGCTTTGGGTAATGAATGAAAGAACGAGATCGGAGATACAAGCAGCCAAAATGAGTTTCCTTTGCAGGGTGGGCGGGCTCAGCCTTACTGCTACTTCACACCAGATGTGGTGTGGTTGCGGGGCATCCTGTGTGAAATAGCAGAAAGGCTGAGCGAGAAAAGTACCCCACACCAGCTGCAGTTTTTTTGCGGAACGTCTCCGGCACTTTGCCTCTGCAGGAGCGCCAAATCTCAGTGGTTCAGGCGAGTTCATACAATAACAAATACGTGTATAAACAGCAGCTGGTAAACAAGTTACTCATCTTTTTGTTCTTTTGCTGGTGTAACCCACCTAAAAATAGGATTAATATTTATTTGTTTTCATTGTGAAATCATTATTTTTTTTAAATTTGGGAATATAAGAAATGTTGGTTTTATTTTGAAAAACCGGAACTTATTGTGGTAGGAACCGGAAGTTGTATCTGCTGGTTTAGCAAGGTAGTTTAGCATCGAAAAAGCACAGAGTGAGTGTAACCTCTGCTTCTTTCGTGAGGAAAAGAGTTTGGAGAGCTGTTAGAAAAGCATTTTCTGTCCTGGTTTCTCCTGTAGAAAACTCCGTCTTGGTCAGGTTTTTTGTTTCCCCTCTTGCGGATGCAAAGAGAAGTGAAGGGAACTCCATTCCTGGTTCAGGCTGACCAGTGATACCAGTCGATGGCGAGCCTCCCAGCTGAACTTTGAGTTCTCTGAACATTGGAAGTCCACCACCTCATTCAACGGATTCAGTGGTAGGATTGTCTTTCACTGATCAACACCCACACAGAGCCAAATCAGGATTCTTTTCCTCGACTTGGATTCTTGTTGAACCAAAACGGATCAGACCATGGATTTGACATTTTGAAAGGACAACTTATTTTATTTTGTATGTTTAGTTATTGGGCCCATAGGTATTGTATTGTACACTAGTTGTTATACGTTCAAACTAAAAAAGTTGTGTTTACAAAGTATACCTTTGGATATGTGTCTTTGGATTATTGCTTTGCTCACAGCTCCTACGAACCTAGGCCTAGATGTGTACATACTCAGAAGTGGGTTACATTGAGAATTATTTATTCACTTGGCTTGGTTTAATGTTGTGTCTTGTGTTTTTGTCTTTTAAATTTCCAAATTGTGTTAACTTTAGAAATGTAGCTAATGGTTTTATATTGAAAAATACCAGATGCACCTTGCCCGCTAGCGTTTCACTTCCTGTCTGGTGCACATAATAGGTGCGTTTGAGATGAGCCAGTTCTGCACAGATTCGACCACCGGTGATCGGCGCCAGTTGCATGCCGGTTAGATTTCTGTCCGACTTGACGCCGACTTGCTCTGTTATACATACGTAGGCAACGATAACCTCGTGAGATCAAGGTGGCCGCAGATTTTGAGCAAGGCGGCTGCAGTTGCTTTCCACTGGCTGCAAAACCAAGGGCATGACGGGAAACGCGTGGCTCTCACCTGATCTGGGATTTGATTGGTTAAAATTGTAATCCAAACATCCTGTGGTATAATCCGACATGTTAGTTGTTTATATTGTAGCGTTATAACCTCTGACCCCTTGACCATCACACAAACAACCCTCTTTTTCCCAATAACTTGGATAATAATGACTCTTTATTATGCTTAACCTCTGATAACCTGACTCAACATTCCTACAGGTGTCCAATCGTCCACTTTCAGGTGTCCACTTTCCCTGATGACCTCAACTGGACACTAGCCGAGTAATAAAACAATCTTGAAAGATGTCTCTTTCCTTAAAACCAAAGACTGGTATTCAAACTGTAATTTCTTTGTTTACAGAACATTCTCCTGCAGTGTTCCTTCTTCAAGGGCATTCGCTCTCACATTCACTCAGTGTTATAAATGTGGCTCCTGCTATTTTATTCATTTTTAATCTAATTAATGAGTTGAGTTTTAACGGGCTGAAGTCATGCGAGTTATTAAAACCCCCTCACAGTTCCCCAATCAGAGCCGTCCACCAGTCCACTAACTCATGCTTGATTGGTACACTTACTATCCTCTGATTGGCTATTAGGTTTATTAAAACTAGTTTACTTCCACGTCACTCTTGAGTCAGACAATTGTCAAGCCTTGCTTCTGAGTCTCGAGCTGAGCCAGAGAGATGCGGCCTTGTCTGAGTTGGTAAACAGCCCACAGGCCAATCTCAGTTTTCTCCCCAGAGAGCAGACACCTTCAGTCTCTCTCCCTCACTACGGGGACCGATCAGAAAGGATTTCAGCATGCCGGTTGAAATGCCTCCCTCATTGACCGGACGTATCCACGGACTGTCCGGCAAAGTCCTCGGTGGCCACGCCTTCCAGGACCACCCTCCGAGTCTGGGGACCTCTGCCTCAGCTCGTCGAGAACCCGACGCTTGCAAGATCCAGGAACGTCCACTTTCTGATCAAGAGGTTTGCTTTGATAAAGCTTAATTCTTCCACACTAAATTAAGCCATCCAAAATCAATAGCAACTCAAAATAGCCCTAAATTGACTCATAAAGTCACAACTACGTTAACTAAATTAACTTCCCTACTCATTAAAACATATGCTACGGTCCGTTAACCTCACAATTCAAACCATCTTTAAACATCTTCAACATGTTTAAGAATATTGTGTTTACATCAAACTTTCAAACTGTTTTACCTGTCTGTGTTCTTAGGTTTTTCAAATTAAATGATTGTTTAATCTTTATCTTGTCTCAGCTTCACATTATTAATAAAGGTATTCAATTCACTGTTACCAACTTCAAAAGAACCTAAAGATACCTTCAATAATATTATCCATTTCCTAAGGTTAAATGTTACAGTTCATAACTTCTCATCTTAATCGGTAAATGAGGGTAATATTAGAAGAGGATGTAGCTACGTTAACTACCAGTTATTCCAAACGCTACAATATATATTCTGTAAATTCATTTTATGTTGATAACTATATAGGCCACAATGAGAAATGTGATTTATTTCAAAGAGTTTTGATTAGGGACTGTTTCCATTTTCTATAAAGTTCTAATAAAACCTACTGTCTGATTTTTATAATCATATCGTTTAGTACAGAGCATCATCTTGTTTATTTTCCTTGACCGATATGATCTCTCCAGATATATGTCTATTATTTAGTTTACTTTATTAGATACTTTGTATCTTTTTCCCTCTTGAATTGGTTTTGAAATACTTTGAATTTCAAATAAAGATTTTGGGAAAAAAGGAAAGTCATCTGCTATTACGAACACTAATGCGATATCTTCAGCCATCTTCAGCCCGCGAGCTACATTTAGGAAAATCTGTCCGACTTAAAAGCTGACTTTTAGCCACGCCCCCTGCTGCATCCGCCTGCTCTCGTTTGTTTTGAAGGCGAGGCGCAGATCATCTCGAACAAGCCTGACGTCTTTAAGTTGATGAAGATCTGCATGCGGTGTACGGAAAAAATAGACTTGTGGAAAGTTGACTTTGCTCCGCTACCGCACCGGAGTTGATGTGAAGGCTTTGATTGGAATCCATGGTTTTTAAATCCTTGCAGAGTCCGCACCGCAACCGCATCCGGTGTGAAGTAGCCTTTAGAGATGGGGTGAGGAGCTTGAACATCCAGGAGGGACTCGGAGTAGAACCGCTGCTCCTCCACATCAAAAGGAGCCAGTTGAGGTGGTTCGGACATCTGGTTAGGATGCCTCCTGGACGCCTCCCAGGGAGGTGTTTTGAGCATGTCCCACCAGCAGGAGGCCCCATGGTTGACCCAGGACATGCTGGAGGAATTAAATCTTCAGGTTAGCCAGGTAACGCCTGGGCGTCCCAGCTGAGGAGCTGGCGGACTTGGCCGGGAAGAGGATGGCCTGGGATGCCCTACTTGGGATAATTGGAATAATAACTACAAAACAACATTAACTTTACTTGTTATTCTTCAGAAAAAGGCAGTTAGGATCCTTCACTTAGCAGGTTATAGAGATCAGACATTTTTAAGAGTCAGAATATTAAAGCTTGTAGATCCTTTTGAAAATCATACCACACACATTTTGTTAGGGCTAAAAAATAACCAAGTACCAGGACATATTCAAAACATGTTTACTCTAAGAGCAGGTATATTGTCAAATAAAAAGGCTGGTAGAAAAAGATTGTGTTTCTGGAGATGAAGCTATGAACAGTTTGAGGAGTTGAAGCAATGTTCAAACAAAGCTGTTCAAAATGGAATAAAACAATTATCAGGAGGTATAACGATGAAGAGAATGTTTTAATTGTAATATATTTTGGTTTATGGATTTAATTATCATGTTAAACTTGTTACGTGTTTATTAGTGTTCTTTTTGTTCATACATGTAAAGCCGTGAGGCAAGTTCGTATTTACCTTTTTCTTTACCTTTATGTCAACATGAAAAAAACTAGCCTCACAACGTTACATGTCTGAACAAAAAGAACACATTACAAACAAATTAACCTCCATCATAAGAAGCAGCAAACAGCTATATTATAAGCAAAAAATATACGAACATAGGAACATCATAAGGGAAACATGGAACACATTGAATCATTTAATAAAGCAAAGATCATCAAAGCCTCTTTATCCAGATTTCTTTAATGATGAGGAAGGTGAAGTCTACAATATGAACACCGTAGTGAATAAATTTAATATTTTGTAAACATAGACCCCGAGTTGGCTGCTGGAATCCTAGACTACAGGAATGATCAAACTCACTCAGCTATAGAACAAAACCCATCATCACTTTTCCTCACAGCTACAAATGAGCAGGAAGTGACAGATATCATTCTGAAATCTAAAAGTAAATCATCTACCGATTGTCATGATATCATGATATCAGGTGGACCCACCACCTGATGGTTTTTCTGGAATATTTGACAGAAGCTTTGTTCATGGTAATGAGCCAAACTCCTTTATTCAATCTTTTAATCAGCAGTGCTGCTGTATTTGAGATTCTGTGGCTCCAGTTAAACAGAGTGCTGCATCTCACAGGAGGAATAGTCCCTGGATATATGAAAATGTTTACAGCTTCAGAAGGACATGCTGTAAGGCTAAGAGGCTTTGGAAATCAACTATGAAAGTTCATAGGCTGCATTTTAAGAAACTTATAACATAATTAAATGAGATTGTGAAAAACCAAATGATTGTGAAAAAGCTGTTTACTTTTGTCAACTGATTTCCTCAAACCAAAATAACTAAAGTTTTGTTTGACACAATCAGTTTTGCCTAGCATACCTCACATACCTGTATTCTCAAGGTCTGATTGTAGCAACTTTCTTGTATTCTTTGAGAATAAAATCTGAAATATCAGGGCAAGTTTTTCACCCCATCTGCTCCCTATTCTCCCATTCATCCACCTCCTTCCCAATCTTGGTCATCCTTTACTTATCCGTTTCAGTCAGAAAAACATGAAACCAACTTCTAGCTTTGTTGATTTTCTCCCAGCCTCTTTGCTTCTTAAACTTTGACCTAATTGGCCCATGCATTGTGGATCTATCCCTCCAAACCGACTCCGTCTCCTTAGTTTTTTAATACCTATTCTTAAAAGGCCCAGTTTGGACTCCTCTCAGCTAAATTGCTCTCTTTTTAAATTGCTATTTATCTCAAATTTTAGAAAAAGTTGTGGTCAGTCAACTGATCTGTTTTCTGAAACAACATTTTTGATAGATTCCAATCTGATTTTTGTAAAAGCATTTTACATAAATTGCTTTTGTCATCTTTTAGCAATGAGCTTTTGTGGCTTATACCCTTCTTGTGGAGGGTGTCAATGACTGTCTTCTGGACATCTGTTAAAGCCGCATTCTGGAGGATTTCATCAGGAGAACAGTTTTTGAATCTAGCGTCCAAAGGCTCCTCCTCAAAACATCTCGACACGCGCGTCCGGTCGCGTGTGCGTGCATGCACACGGCGCATATACTTCGGACATGAACTGTACAGCTCAATGCGTAGGGTTTAATCACTCACAGTTCACTGATGAGCCCTCTCTGTCCCTGCTGCTTCTGATATTAGCTCTGTTAGCAGAGAGCTGCTGCTGGACTCTGAAGCTGAACTTGACTCGGCCCTGGATGAACTTTCTGACCAAAATAAACGCATAATCCTGTCAAGCCTTGCCATTCTGTGAGGTGAAAGGTTTAAAAATAAAAATAAATCCATCTTTAGCTGGAGAATGGGTAGGTTTTTAGTAGAAATGAGCCGTGAGTCCTCAGTGAACGGCTGAGACGGCAGAGAAACACACGGAGCGTCCTGTACGACAGCGCCCCCTACTGGTACAGGTTTGGTCGATGCGCGTGCATGTTGAGAGAATGCAGACATTTGAATTTCATTGGCTGAAAAATGTCGGCGGCAAGAAATAATGGAAAGGGGTCTCTAGGAAGAAGGAGGGTCTTCATCAGAATGACAGATGTTGTGGAACTCAACCCATAGATCATAGTTTAGACCTGAAATATCATTTAAAACATTTAGAAAACTTTGATACAGAGAAAAATAATCCAGAGAGCCGCTTTAAGTCAGCAGCTTTCCCCATGATTGTGTGTAAAGGCTCAGAAAACCTTTGCATGTGTTTGTGAGAGACAATGACTTTCAAATATTTAACAATATTCTAATTTTCTGAGACACTGAATTTTGGGTTTTCAATATCTGCAAACCATAACCATCAAAATGACAAAAAATGAAGGCTTGAAATATTTAACTCAGTGTAATGAATCTATATAATATTTTAATTTCATTTCCTGTGATGAGTGACACATATTTAACTTTTTCATGATATTCTAAATTACTTAAGATTCACCTGCATCACTATTTTGTAAATCTCAATTTGAATAAGACTGTTGATTTAGCCTTATGGTGTTTATGCTGCTGCAACACAACGTACCATAGTAATCAAATGTTCTTTGGTTGAAACAAACTAAACAAATGGTGTGATGCAAACTTGTAGAGGTTTACAAATAGTTAATATAACATTCTAATGCATCAGTATGCTGTTCTTGAGCAAGAATCATTTGAAATACTCAAACCTTAGCTGCTAGTTTGTCACAGTTCAGATCAGTCTCTCCCAATCCGACTATTGCTCCAGTCAGAGGACTCTGCTTGCTTTGAGTGATATCAGCAGGTGTGGTCCTTAATGCAGATAGAACTGATCGGACATCATTTTAAAATGATCCAAATATTCCTTTTTGTACTGTCCATAATTAAAGAAGTCCATCTTAGTCCATTATTATATTTAAGGGAAAATTCCATTTAAAAGTTCAACTTCCATTCCACTTGAAGATTTATTTTAAAGTTAATAGTTTAAGTTTCAATTTAACATTTCTCATAAAATAAAACATTTCCCAATAATGTTTATGCCTTAGAGCAACATTTCATCTCTGCAGAAACTACAGATGGGTTAGTCTCAATTAGATGGGCTAAACACTCTTCCCTTGAGCAACATTATTTGTGATTTCAACCCATAAATTTGATGAACAGCACATCGATTTAAAGATCATGACAAAAACTGTAGATCAAGTGCTTGACTTGGAAATTGACAGAGTGACAAAGTATCCTGGGGAGAGAACGGGTCTGGCTATTAAACCAAGTCACAATGGGAGGAACCACGCTGTGAAATACAACTCCCAAGCTTCCCTCTCCCTCACTTATTTCCCTTCCCTCCCTCTCTCTCTCTCTCTCTCTCTCTCTGAGCAGTCATCATGGTCATGAGGTTTCCTCACCGCACGCGAGTCTTTGGCTCAGTGCCGCTAGATGGTCACAAGGGAGTCGGTTGGGAGCCAGAGCTCACACCACATAATAACTGTCTGGCTGCAGCAGTTCCTCCTGTCACTCAAAGCAACTCTGGGAGCGACAGTGAGGAGAAATGGAAAGGAACGAGGCATAAGAGTGAAAGTGAAGATCAGGAAAGCCCTACAGTGTGTTGTATCCAGTCATGCAGCTGTTGCATTCAAACAACAATGAGCACCGACCTGTTTGGCTTTTGACTTGCTGATTGTGTCTGAAATCGGCTTCTTCTTTTCTTTAACAGCATTTTTGGCAAACAGCTCCACAAATTCTCCAAAATCTATAGCTGGTTCCTCAATGTTTTCCCACACCAGCGGTCCAGTGTTTCTGGAAATAAGATAAATTATGAATTACTAAATATGAGAGCTCTAATCTGCCATTCTGTGGCTGAAAAATTACACCAAAGCTGTTTTATGAACAGTCGTTTGTCATCTTTTGCTAAGTGAAAGTCCAGAAGGTCTGAACTTGTCAAACACATCAGTCAGCAAATTCTGTATCAAGTTCCTCACTTGCAGCTATAAATGATATGTATTTTTAGACATTCAGGCAGCTCCATTTTCCAAGCCCTAATAAGGAAAGAAAACCCGGTTCAAGTCAATTCTCTGCTGACCACAACGCCTGGACTGCATCACTTTCATTTTCCACAAGGTTAGCATCTCTATTACCATCACAGCATGCTGCTGATCCTAATCTTAAGTGGACAAGCTTCCTCTCAAGTCTCTACTGTTCAGAAAATATCTTTGCTCAAATGATCCATATCTACCTTTACTTTCTACAGAGTTTTCTTACTTCTTAGTCTGCAGCTGGATACGGGTCCAGTAGAGCGGCTTCATTGGCTTGGGGGGTTCTACCACAGGTTTGGCAGGGGCAGCTTCCTGAACCATCATTGAAGGAGGTGGAGGTCCAAACCCTGGTGGTGGGGGAGGAGGAGGTAGAGGTCCAAACCCTGGTGGTGGGGGAGGAGGAGGTGGAGGTCCAAACCCTGGTGGTGGGGGAGGAGGAGGAGGAGGTCCAAACCCTGGTGGTGGGGGAGGAGGAGGAGGAGGAGGTGGTGGAGGACAAGGTCCCACACTAGATAATGGAGGAAGAGGAGGAGGACAAGGTCCCATGCCTGGTAAGGGAGGAGGTGGTGGAGGCATACACCCTGAGGTTAGGGGGGGAGGTGGTGGAGGACCTGAGTGGATGCTGCCCTGCTGTTTTTGTTTGCAAGTGCACACAAAGCTCTCTGGAGGCAACACACAGTCAGATCCTCCATTCAAGGTCACATCCTGCTTCTCTACAGGTGAAGTCTGCACAGATACCTCCTGGTGCAGCTTCTCCACCTTTCCCCCCCTCGTCTGTGATGTCTTGCGATGGGCATTATCCAAAGCCCCCATCTTATTCTCACTGCTCTCTGCCAAGGAGGCCTGCTGGCTCTGCAATGCAGCAATCTTACTCCGCAAGTCATTGATTGTCCTCTCCAGCAGAGGGATTAGACAGCTCTCGTCCTCGGAGGACGACTGTCCTGCCTTCAACCTGCTGGATTCTTTCTGTCAGGGAACCAAATGAAGAGAAAAATGAAAAAAAGACAATTGCTTTATTGAAATTTCTGTACAGCAAATAAAATGACATTAAAGATATGAATTTGTTCCTTTATAGATATTCTCTTTAAAACAATTGCTTGTATTCGAAAATGGCAAATGCATGTAAAAACATGTGTTAAAGATAAAGATATATTTACTAAATATTTGTTTATGAGGCCTAGTATTATATACTATTATACAAGTCCAGGTTGAGGAAAGGTCATGAAAAGTCCATAATGTCTAGACTCTTATCAGCGGCTCCTGAGTGGTTAAAGTGGGGATGAGGGAAAACCAGGAGATTTGACCCAAGAGACGGAGAGTCTCACTGGGCCTCTTTGTTCATCTTTTTTTAACTCCAAAATAAATCTTATGTTTACATCCTGAAGAAAATCCTCAGGTGGAATTACCGTCATTAAAAAAAACTATTTCAGGACACAGGGAGTTCTTAGGATACTTTTTCCTGAACAAGTCTGACCCCTGGTGGACAAAATATTTAAAGCTCAGGGAATAAATGGAGATCTAAAGAAAGTTGGCCAACTTCCTGTACATCAAGATGAGGTTTCCAATCAGTAGTTTCAGATAGATAAAGCTATGATACATCATGAGCATTTATAATTTGCTATGAGAAATTTTTGCTTTCATTTCCAGAAAATATTTTTTCTCAGATAACTTCACAGTACAGGAAAACTAAATGTACACACATACTATTAAAAAAATATATACCAACAAACAGGACGGGTGATACTAACCTGAAAATGCAGCCCACCAGGTCTCTTGGACGATGATGATGGATGCAAAGGGGATCTCAAACCTCTGACTGTCGATCGTCCTCCATAAAGATCCCACAGGTGGGAGGATACTGGGAGCCCTACAGACGCCCAGGTGTAGAGCTGCTCCTCCTGCCCAGAAAGTCTCAGTTATACTCCGATTCAAATCCTTTTACAAAACTTTAACAGTGAGAAGAATCACGATGGAGGATAAAAATGAATACTCTGGTTTTTTGACATATTTCTCTGGTTTACTGAAACATGAAGCTTGTTATGAAAGATCAGAACCTCAAACTCAATTCTAATTACCTGACTGGAAAATTTGGGAATTGAAAACAATTGTAATTCCAAATAAGTTTCCTATTAAACATGATGCAACTTTCCTTTAACACTTTGTTAATTAAAAGGTTTGAATTGCTCATAGCCCACAAGAAGTTATACATAAACAGCTTCTGATCCAACAGCTGTTAGCATATGAAACATCTCCATGTTGCTGTACATCTCCATGTTGCTGTACTTTTACCTATGCAGGCAAAATTACAGTAGTAATATTCAATCAGCAACACCACACATGGGGATGGGGTTTATATTGTAGAGGCCCTCTGTCTATAGCACAGAGGTGAGAGCTGCAAAAGTGACCAGGAGTGGCTCAGAGAACATGAGATGATCATCCAGATACCAAACTGCCCAAATACACATCTAATGGAAGTAATGTCTAGAACGTAATCTGTACAAGCTAAGAGGCCCAGAGGTTCTGCTATCCTGACACAGCTGTGCTTTGATTATCTGAGAGCTCTTGGTCAATTTCAATGTCTATTTGTCTATAAATGTCTATGTCTATAAAAGAGGTCTGGGCCTCATGTCAATGTCTATAAAGCACTTTGTAAACAGCTACGGCTGAACCAAAGTGCTTTATAACACATTAAACATTGAAGCATGAATCAGTTTGTCACCAACTGCAGTCTAAATCCAGTGACTGGAATCGGGTCTAAGTTTTTTTATATTTTATCATCAATGATTTTAACAGTAGGCTTCAATCCACTCTCGACCTGCTCGCTCCACTAAAAGTTAAAAGTTTACACTCAAAACATGCATCTCCGTGGAGAAATGAAGAACTCAAAAAACTGAAGAGAAATTGCAGGGCAGTAGAGAGGAAATGGAGAAAAAATAAAATCATGGTAAACTATCAAATATACAAAGAATTACTCAGATCATAATAATGCAATAAGGATCTCAAGAAATGAATACTTCTCCAAAATCATCTCAGACAATAAGCACAACCCCAAAATTTTATTCTCAACAAATCGATAAACTTTTTAACCGTGCTACTAATGCGTGCCAGAAAACCCCCTCAGACACCCTTTGTGAGGAGTTAGCAGACCACTTCAGGGGGAAGGTAGACACCATCAGACGTAATATTTTATCACTTCAAAGGAACATGGCTTTAGAGAACTCTGAGTGTGAGTCTACCAGAGGAAACACTGGACAGCTTTGTCCTGGTTGGAGCTGAGAGTCTTGATAAAGTTTTCTCCTCAGTGAGACCCACCACATGTGTCCTGGACCCGATTCCCACTTCTCTTTTTAAGCAGTTTTATAATTCTTTTAGAGAGGAGATTTTAACCCTGATGAACTGCTCCCTCCAGACGGGGGTCTTTAAAGGGGCGGTGGTCAGGCCCCTGCTGAAGAAGAGCAATCTGGATTTTAATGATTTGAACAACTACCGGCCAGTATCCAACTTACCGTTTTTGAGCAAAATTTTAGAAAAGCTTGTTTTTATTCAGCTTAATGATTTTATTAATGAACATACTGTAATGTCCTGGAGAAATTTCAGTCTGGTTTCAGGGTGAACCACAGCACTGAGACGGCCCTTCTGAAGATTTTAAATGATTTTAGAGTAAATTATGATTCACAGAAGCTGACGGTGTTGGTCCTACTGGATCTAAGCGCTGCCTTTGACACAGTGGACCACACCATTCTTTTAACCCGTTTAAAACAGATCGGCCTCTCTGGTGCTGTCCACAAATGGTTCACATCCTACCTCACAGACAGGACTTTTATGGTAAGTCTAGATACCTGCTCCTCTAAGGTCCACAGGATCACATGTGGTGTGCCCCAGGGTTCAGTTTTAGGCCCAGTGCTTTTTAACCTCTATATGCTCCCTCTTGGCAGCGTCATCAGAAGACACGGAGTTCATTTTCACAGTTATGCTGATGACACACAGCTGTACATCTCCGTGTCTCCTGATGACACACGGCCAGTGGAAGTACTTTTTAACTGTATTTCAGACATCAAATCCTGGATGGCAGAAAACTTTCTCCAGCTCAACCGGGACAAAACTGAGGTTTTAGTCATCGGTCCTGAGGCCCAGAGAGAGAAACTTTGACCAAAACTACAATCACTGTCTATGAATCCTTCTGTACAAGTGAAGAACCTGGGTGTGATTTTTGACTCTGATCTGACTTTTATCCCTCACAAAAACATTACTAAGATAGGTTTTTATCACCTAAAGAACATTGCCAGAGTCCGCCCCATTCTCTCTCGGGTCAACACAGAGACACTGATGCTTTTATCACCAGTAGAATGGATTATTGTAATGCCCTGCTTTCTGGTCTTCCCAAAAAGAGTATCTCAGGTTTACAACTCTTGCAAAATTCAGCAGCACGTGTCCTGACGAAGACCAGGAGGCGGGAGCACATTACGCCCATCCTGAAGTCTTTGCATTGGTTACCTGTGTGTTTTAGGATCGATTTTAAGGTTCTTTTAATGGTTTTTAAGTGTCTTAATGGTCTTGGGCCTTCTTCTATCTCAGAACTGCTTTTACCATATGAACCTCTGGTCTCTGCGCTCCTCTGGCAGCCGTCTGCTTGTCATCCCGAAAGTTAGAACGCATACTCATGGTGAGGCGTCTTTTTATTATTATGGCCCTCACCTCTGGAACAGGTTGCCAGAGAACCTCAGGGCTGCAGAGAACGTTCATGTGTTTAAAGGCAGGCTCAAGACCCACCTTTTTAAGCTAGCTTTTAACCGAGTATTATTTATTATAATCTGTTTAAATGCTTTTAGTTCACCTTTTTACTTCTTATTTATTTAACCTGTTTAACTGCTTTTAGTGTAATTTTAACTTATTGTGTTTAATTACTTTTAGTCTGTTTAACTGCTTTTAGTCTAATAGATTTTAGGTATTTAGTTAGATTTTATCACAGTTTTATTGTTTATTCTTATATTTATCTTATGTCATTTTATATTTTAACTTGTTATTTTAATCTTCCTTCCAGTGTTTCCTCTGAGGGAGTCCTCTGCCTCGGGAGCGGTGGTCAGCTGTGGCTGCCTGGTTCTCCAGGTGGTTCCAGGTGGAGGTGGGGTCTCAGCCCTGCCTCCTCTGGTCGCCCCGTGTCGGTGCGTTGGCTGCTGCTGTTGACCTGCTGCTGCCGGTGCAGAGGGCTCCTTTGAAACCTGCTCATCTGTACTCAGCCCAATGTCCTTTGAGTGTATGTGTGTGTGTGTGTGCTTTTTATGGGGGAGGGATGGGAATGTGGTTTATGTGGGGTCATTTAAACTTGTTAAGCACCTTGAGTTACAGTTTTTTCTGTATGAAAGGCACTTTATAAATAAATAATGATGATTATGATTATGATTATTATGATTATTATTATTATGATTATGATTATTATGATTATTATTATTATTATTATTAATATGGAGAGGTAGATTGAACAGCGAAGAGCATTTGGTTCTTTGACCTTAGCGTTCTGGATGGAGTGTGGGTCAGTAAAAGGTCCTAGAGATAGGACGGGGTCAGACCATGAAGAGCCTTGAACCATAGCAACAAGAGCTTGAAGTGGATCCTGTTGGACGAGGAGCCAGTGGAGAGAAGCAGCTCTGGTGTTATGAGCCGAATTTTCTCTTTGGAGAAGAACTGCAGCATCCTGTGGAGGGAGGAGTGGTCTAGACCTTTAGAGAAAGACTTGCAATAATCTAAGTGTGTTATAATGAAAGTGTGGATGCGTTTTTACAAAGTTGTTGGGAAAGAAGTAGTTTTATCTTCAGCTAAGTCTCAGCTGAAAGAAGCTTGCTTGGACACCTGAATGGATTTATCCGTCAAATTTAAAGGGAGGAGTCAAAAATGACTGAATGAGGATTGACTGAATGGAGCTTGAGGGCCAAAGTCAGGGTCTTCAAGAGGGTGACTTGATTTATTTTCGTTAAGATGGAGGAAATGTGAGTTTATAAACAGGTCTTGATGTCATTTAGACAGTCCAGTGGAGGTTGCAATGCATCATAGTTAAGTTGGGTTTTTTTTTTTTTTTTTTTTACTTTTGTAGGAAAATAAATATCATCTGCAATGAAATTAAACTGGATATATTTTCTGAAGATGGATCCTAATGGAAGCATGTACAATGAGAATAGGCGAGGGCCCAGAATGGACCCCTGAGGAACTCCACATGTCAAAGGAGCTGAAGACATTTCTGCCAGATGATTTAAACCACTAAAAGCAGTTTGGTCAAACTGAGAGGATGTTGGGATCTAGGGTCCTAAAGCAGCTTTCAGGTCTAGAAGGATCAAAGCAGTGGAGTTTCCTGAATCAGGAGGAGGAGGAGGTTATAAACCCTTAAAAGTGTAGTTTCTGTTCTGTGTTTAAAACCAAGACTGAGACTTTTGAGATGCAATTTTCTTTCCAAAAATGTTGTACCGCTTGTGAATGATCTACAGGACCTCGGACAGAAAAAGGAGTTTTGAGATGGGGTGGAAATTTTTCTGAACAGAGTGTCTCTATTCTTCTTAATAATTAGTTTGAACCACAGCATGTTTGAAGGTGGCTGGAACAGAACATGACTAAGGATGCATTTATCAGAATGGGAATGAATGATCCAACAGTACTGTTGTCGTACGTACTGAAACTGAAACGTACTGAAGTCAGCAGGCAGGAACAATGTCTGATGGACAGTTTGTAGGTTACAGGTGTTGAACCACCTCACTCAGCAGGGGCAGAGGAAGACTGTTAATCCTACAGAGCTGGGCATGGTGGGGAACCAGAGGGATCAGAGACAGCATGACTAACCTGAGGGCAGAAAGTTTGTCTGAAAGTTTTCTGAAACTATTCAGAGTTCAGCGGATGATGTTGGAGCAGGTGTTTTAAAACAGTAAAACAACCTAAGGGCTGTGGATGTTGGATGATTCAAGGTTATAAACTAATTTTGAATTTTTAAATTTTTTTTATTAAAAAATTTTTTTTACAGCTTTTTAATACAGAAACAGACAATCCTTTAAAACCCCAGATGACATCTGGTCCTCTCTCTATTGTCTCCATGCTTACTACACTCACACCTGAGTGCATGTGTGGTGTCACCTTACCAGGGCTCAGCACAGGATTTATTTTGATTTGCGTTCAGTGAACACTCCCTCCAAGTTAATAAATTAATACATGGATGTCAATTTGATCTGGGCCTCTTTGTGTAGGTTAGGGATTTCTTCCTAGAGATACCATTAGATGTGTATCAGGGCAGTTTTTTTTTATTTTTTTTAGGTAAAACAAACATTATCAGACATGAGGTTCTCACACTTGATTAAAAAGGTGTGCTAGCACATGGAGAATTTTTACTAAAAGATCTTAATTCTTTATGGCAACTGTTGAGGTTATATTTGGTCAGGCTGAATAATACAGATCTCCAGGGCAAGACCGGCACAGGGGCAGCTCTGTCCAATCCTGATATGAGCTTTCTGCTGGAGAAGAGCAGCTTGAGCCTAGGGCACATGGAGCTGTTACATAACGTGGTCAGCAGATGGTCTACGCAAGCACAAATGTGTATTCGTGTGTGCAAGAAATTCTGTGACAGAGGGAGAGAGTGGTTAATCCACGCCACGTCTCCAGTGTGAATGCATCTTAACTTGTTCATGGGACATCGTCTGCTGGCAGATTTTATTTTAGAAGAACGCAGCCTGTATTGAATTTGTGCAGAGAAATGTGATGTTTTCATATCTGAGAGCTATGAGTCTATGATAAAGAGCTTTAGGGATTAAACTGTCTGGTGAATATTTTGTGTCAGTTTGTGTCCATCTTGTTGATCATGAGTGTACTGTGATGCTCTCACAATAACTGGGGAAATTATATAACATGATATAGTTTTAATGATTTGGAAGAAACTCAAGAGTTTCTCATATTGAAACTATAATTCATCACTTCCTTTACTTTTAAGGCATATTTAAAAATCTGAGTAAAAATATACATGAGAAAATACTTGAATGTCAATTTGAGACTAAAACCTGAAGTCCATGAAAAGGATGCTCTTTTCATGAAACAGGTTAATAAATCTGAAAAACTAATTAAAGAGAGGTTTCTGAAAATGGCCCTAATAAACTGAGCAGTAAAGTTCATGTCTTGGTGATTAGGTTTTACTGCACTGGAACTCAGCTGTCACGTGATCAGCCATCAGTCATGCATCTGTACCCTTCAGGTAATGAAATTAAATCTCTGATATAACCCACATTACACACTCTGGATTATAAACATTCAATCAAAGCTGAGACTGATAACTTTTCTAGGTGTAGTGAACCTAAAGGTTCTGTTCTGGGTCAGGTTCTCACCCCGATGGAAAAAGGAACACAGACCCAGATCCAACCCAAATCTACCTCTACAGACTTCTTCAAACATCATTCCAGATGAAGACCTCGACACTCCGTGCACCAGAATAACCTCAACTCTGACTCACTATGAGCTATAAAGTGTTTGTGCTAACAAAAACTTCCTTTCCAGGTTTTGATTGTCCATTTATTATTATTTTTTTTAACCCATTGATTGTCCATTTATATGTCATGTAATCTCATTTTTTCTGAATTCAATGATTATATATATATATATATATATATATATATATATATATATATATATATATATATATATATATATATATATATATATATATATATATATATATATATATATATATATTTTTTTTTTTTTCTTACATAAATGTGAATTTATAAAAGAACCTAACTTAAATATCAGTGCATTAATATGATTTACTGAGTTTAAATCACAAGTTTCATGTAAAATCTTATTCTGGAAATTGAGAAATCAGATTGGAGTTTGGAGAATCTGGAAAAAAAGGCAACATCCTTTGACTTCTCAGGCTTGTGATTGGTTTAAGTCAGTGATAAGTTTGAGAAGTTTCTTTCCAGAAACAAAAACCAGTCTTCTCGTTTCTGATGGAGTCCAGATCAGAGTCCTGGAGGACGAGCAAAGCTCCACCTCAATCAGATGATTAACCTGGTGAGACCTTAAGAGACCCCAACCTGCTCTGAGAACAAACGTCTCAGAGGAAAAAATGACATCGTTTTAACAACCGTAGTCCGTTTAAATGAGGAATCTTATTTTGTTCACAACAAGAGTTGTATTTGGAATTCAAGATAAAGTAAATGTTTTGAACCAGCTTCAGTTTTAATCAGTGAACAGTTAAATCCAGTTGGACCTAAACTCCACTGAACTGCAGGTCAGAGTTTCTTTTCCAGTCTGTTATCAGAAGAGGAGTCCAGCCGAAAGCCAGTGACCAATCACCACCGCTGAAGCTACGTCTACAGCTGTGGGGAGAGACGCTCCCTCGCTTTGTGTGTGGAGATCACCTTTCATAAGGCGACTAAATCACTAATATTTACCTGGCTATATGCCAAACTGGTGCCAGATAGGTTGAACATTAATAAAGAATTAATAACTTAATAAACAGTTAATAACTTATGAATGATTAGGATCAATAAAATCGAGCCTGATCTATTTTATTACAATCCCAAACCCAAACATCTGTTCTTACAAGAAACTCCCATTTAATTATTAAACATCACCATAAGTCTGACTTTATTTTATAAACATTTAATTATTATTAGTGTAATGTTTAGGGTAATAAAGTTTCTTTTGCAGAAAGTGAAGTTTGTCTCCGTGTCAAATTTTTTTTAACATAATGGTGAGAATCGCATAATGTAGCCTACAAACAAAATGTTCAATTATTAAATTAATATTTAAATTGTTTGTCCAGACTCAATCATCTGATTGTTACATAGGTTAAGATGTTTTTATTTCACATACTTTGTCATATTATTTTCACATTTAAAACATTTGTAACAAAGTGACAAATCAGTAATGTCACATTCTAGTTGAATATTCCCAAGCGTGACATTTTTCAAAATGCTTATAGTTACATGAATACTAATGGATTCACCTGACTTAATGAAATAAACGTCTGCAAAATCAAATCATTCATTTGAGCCAAGAGGAAGCTCATCATGTCTCATTTGTATAAACCCAGGCAGATTGAGAATAAGGAGTCTTACGCTGAACACTGCCGAGACGGTCCCATCACTGTGGTGCTCTGTGGTGCTGTCACTAAACGGCTGCAGCAGACCATGATCCAGCATTCGGTGACACAATTCTCTGGCCTCCTCCTCTGCAGACCAAACTCCATGATGCAAACAAAGCCTGTCCAGCAGAGTTCGACCTGAAAACAAAGGAGAAAAGCAGCAATATCCTCAGAACTGCATGTTTTTATTGGCGCTAGTAAAAGGATCAGTACGATGAGGTATGCTATTCTAATCAGACTTTTTAGACTTGGAAGTGAAAAAAACACCTCAGAGTGTGAACTTTGATCACATATTCTCACAATTCAGTAGACTGAGGATGGTGTTAATTGCATCATATGAAGAATTAACTGATATTTTAAGAAACTGACATTCCCACACAAAAAAACCAAATTAACTTATAATTCAAAAACATTTAGTTTCAAACAGTGGTCTAGATGCAGTCATGGAGCTCGAAACATTGTGCATGGAATAATTATGGAACATTTGCCCTTTTTAATTTCTAATGATTCAGTGAACATGACAAGAATAAAACAAACATCCCATGACTTAAGATCGTCTAGACACAAATTAAAGACGCTCAGACGTTGAGACTGATGCTCAAAGTTGATTCAATACATTTTAAAATGTTCTAATAAAAAGAACTAAAAACCATTTTTGTTATTAATGGGAATCTTTTGATTAGATCTTTAAATCACTCGGGTTTGAGCATTTATAATAAAAATATTCTGTTAATATTTTGACACCAGCATGTCTCTGCCCTGAGACAAGCCTGACCTGAAAAAGTCACTCAGTAGATCAGTCTTAGAAGTGTTGAACCTTTATGACAGAATATATCTTAAAGGAATATTTCTAAATGTCAGTGTGGATTTAAGAAGCAGCTTCAGCTGATGTAATTCAAATCAAATTCATATCTAAACTTATCTTCCTCCTGCAGATAAATTGTAGAATGTATTCAGCAGCCACACTGATGTGTTTGAGAGTGTTTTCATTGTTAAGTGAATGAAATCAGAGGGTGGCGTCCCCGTGAGATTATGCTTTGTCTTTCAGATGCATGAGCACAGAGAGCAGGAACAGCTGAGCTATTGAAAGGCTTCACAACACTAAAGGACAGAGTGACATTGTTTTACAACAGTGAAACATTTACTCTGAAGTCTCATCTCAGTAAAGCACCGACTTATGTGCAACTCACCAGAGAAGACATCCAGATAGGGCGTTGTAGAGGTGGAGGCCTTCCTTCCATAACGTGCTCTCTTGGAGCCCAGTGTCCAAAAGCTTCCGGCTGTGTAACTCTTCTCTGGGGTGTCCTGCTCTTGGAATTTGACCACACCAGTGTCCCTCAGCTGTTCTAGCTCTGCAGACACACTATGAAGTCCAGCAATGGAGCTGGATCGCTGCTTCCGCCTTCTAAACTCTTCACCTCTGCTGGATTCCAAATAAGGAAAGGTGACATCAGCTTTCCTTGGCACGTTGGGGCTTGTGAGCGGGGAACCAACTGGAGAACTGAGTTGTCTGGTGGTGGTTTTGACGTAAGATGGGTGGACTGGGGGGTAGAGTTTGACAGTAGAGTTGGAGGTTGCAGACGCCCTTCTAGACTGAGAAACAGCTGGGCTGTCTGCCGTTAGCTGGTTGAACGACATGCTACTCTTCCTCCTTGTAAGGGATGAATATCCTCGATGCACACTTTCACCTCCATCCCATTCAACAGAAAGATTCATACTGCTAGCACTCTTGTGAGGCCCAGCTAAGTCCGTTTCTGCTGGTACAAAATCCAAATGGACACATGGCAGACCTGAGTTTTTGCTTTGAGGAGCACAGCCATCTGCACTCTGCTGTGGATGAAGATCAGGACTATCCAGGTCCTCCTGAGGTTCCTCGGCACTCTCGTATGAGGTGGTGGTGGTGGCTGTCGTTTCCTGGAAGCTGTAGGTGCTGTTAGTATTTGGAAAAACGCTGCCGCTGCTTTTCTCTGTGTCTAAAGCAGACAATGAAGGACCACTATCACTTGATGAATGTCTTAGAATGGGTATGCCTTCACTTTCATTCTCTTTTGTCCCAAATTCAAGTTGCTGAGCTACATTTTCAGTTCCTGCATCCAGAATAAGTGGTTTGGGAGATAATCCCATTTCAAAGACTTCACTCACCTCAGAGGTCAATCCTTCAGATACTGACCTGGGAAATGTTTCTAGTACCCTGCTACTGGCTGTGCATTGGTCCTGAATAGCCTGCTGGATGTCAGAAAGCAGATCTTCTGTTTCAGCTGTTGCAGAGTGAAAACTGTACAGATCTTCATCAGATCCTGAGCTTGTCTTCTGGCCAAAGTCCTCTCCAGTCTGGTGACTGGCTACCGTCAAACGACTCAGATCGCCTTCAGTGTCTGACAGCATCTCCTCAGGTGACTGGCTCTCCTCTGCACCAGACTTGAACTCACCTTTGCTAGCTTGAGTTGATCTCCCATCTTCCAACATGCCATCCTTAGACGAGCCTTTTACTTTGGATAAACTTTTCCTGATCTTCATGCCAGAAAAAACAGATCCCTTTGATTCTGACTTTGATTTCTTCTTAGTGCTGTTTTCTCCTTTCCCAAGCTTACTTAAAGACTTCTTAGAATGTTTATCCACTTCTCTTTCATCACTCTCAACCTCACAGCAAACATCTCCTGCTGCTCCACCACATCCTCCCCCTTTCTTTTGCTTCGTCTCCTGGTTCCCCATGCTTCTGAGCAGGCGCACACCCTTGGCTAAAAGGCCGTGGTTTTGGGGTCGAGGTTGGACATCATCAGTTTGCTCCTGGGCTGCTGCTGATGTAGGATCTAGACTGGTGAAACCTCTGTTAGAGCTGGTTAATCCCTGCTGTCTGCCCCCCACAGTTGAAAGCAGCTGTGAGGATGAGGCTGGCTCCCTCAGTGCCCCTGATGATGAAAAGGGGAGGAGACTGGCACTGACAGCTACAGGCTCTCCCCTCCTCCCTTTCTGATCATCTCTCTCTTTTAGCCCCTCCTTTCCAACCTCATGTGCTTGT
This sequence comes from Callopanchax toddi, assembly GCA_006937965.1. NCBI lineage: Eukaryota > Metazoa > Chordata > Actinopteri > Cyprinodontiformes > Nothobranchiidae > Callopanchax > Callopanchax toddi. The sequence goes on along the minus strand of SSNR01000096.1, from coordinate 525,337 downwards.
GCAGACTCTGCTGCCTTGCATAACGGGCTGCTGATTGAGCGTTCAAGCCGCCGATGTTCTGGAATCGGCTGCCCGGCTTCATTTCCACCACTACTGGGATGAAATGGCTTAGGGCTCAGCTGTTGGTGCTCTAAAATGCACTGTCGATGGGAAAGTGCATTCTGCCTTTGGAGAATGTGTGTCACACTGCTCTTCCTTCTGCCTTTGAAGGTGCTAGTGAAGAAACTCTCCTTCAAAAAGGGAACTTGAGTCTCTACCGTCTTAATGGTGTGCATTATGACCTCTTTGGCTTCATCCAGAAGAGAGCAGATCTGTACAGGTTGAAGCATAAAACATTAAAATCACATGGTTACGAATAGTTTATGTTTAGTATAGCTAACCTGTTCAAGTCTGGACATTCATTCACTTTGCTATTTATGTCTAAACTGACACTGTACTGAACACTTTAATCAATGCATTGTTTTGCCTCAAAAATATTGTCAGCTTATTGAGTTTATATTTTGTCACTTTCTAAAGGCATTTTGATTTTTCAGGCACAGGAATCCGTATTAATTTTTAAAAGACTAATATGTGAAACAGATGACCAGAGATAAAGGAAAATTACCTTATATACGGTAATAATAATGGTAACCTATTAATATTCAACCAGCTCCCTGTGCAGACCCATGGCTGTGCACTCTGCATCATATGTTGTTTCTCCTGCAGCTCTCAGACAATGAACTAGCAGCTGATTTTCTCCATATTATTGTATTGCTATTCAAAAATCACATTTTCTCCAATGAATTGCATTGATTAGTTATTGTTTTTAATCAGAGTTTAAAAGCAAATAAGGATTTAGTGTTGAAAAACAGAAACCTGTGCTGGTGAAACAGAAAAGGACTAATTTACTTATAACGGCTTTCATGTAACTTCAAACTGAAGTGGAAACCTGTATAAACACAAATCGTCTGTGTTTAAAAAATAGACAGAGATAATTGGTACAAACATTTAAAGTTTTAACCTTTCTCAGATTTCATTAAAAAAAGGTTTCCCCTTTAAGACAGAAAACCAATCAAGCACTTAAAAAGTATGTCAAAGATTTTTAAAGGAGCGGTGAAACAGAAGCTGGCCCAATTAGTTTCTGAAAGAATGTTATAGCAAAACTTTTAAGTTTGTAAAATCATTGAGCAGCTAATGATTACTTCATGTGTCTGAGCCTGGATTGTACAAAGTCTGGTGACCGATTCAGTAAAAAAAAAAAAAGTTAAAAACTTGAATTATTTATTAACATTTTGAACCCCTTTTTTGGGCATAATACCCCATTATATTAAAGTATAGATGTAAACTATAGCAGCTAATCATAAACATTAAGGATCTTTTTAAATTAAAAGGTGATTAACACACAGTAAAGTTGGTGCATAATAAAATACATGATTCTAGGATACAAACAGAATCACCTTCACTTTGAAACAGATACAAATATTAGTTTTATTAAGCTCCAAAGTCACATTTTGTTCTTAAACGTAAAGGAACAGAATAAGTCTCTTTTTGTATTATTTTAAACAAAACTAAAACAGTGATACTTGCCTGGCTGGTGGATAACCCTCGCTGGTTTAGTGCTGACAGGAGAAAACGACACAAACGGGTGTTTGTCAGGGAGCCGCTCCTTAGCCACAGGTCACATGAAGCTGATATTTTTCTCATCACATGCTCGACATCCATGGCCAAGTTCCATTTATTATCCATGACTTCCCTCACTGAATTCATCAAATCTTACCACAGGAATCGACAAATGTTTCGACTTGTGTTTATTTGGTCAAAATTAGACACTTTTATTGCTAAACAACAACAAGAGAATCACTAAAAGATTTAGTTTGTTTACCATCCAAATAAAAAATCCAAGATGGGTTTTATTTTCCACCTCTGTAGCTGATGCCACTTTTAAGTTCTTTCCTCCAATTAGCAAATGAGCTTCAGCTGCTGCATCCAAGTTTAATACAAGACCAACGTGTTAAAGAGAGAGGCAACAGGTTATTGATGGACTGCATGCAGCAAACGCAACCATGAAAAGAAAAACTGTTCATAAAACAGAAATTAAGACAACCTTTAAAACCTGTTTTTTTTATCACATTCTGTTATGAGCATATGTTCCTTTTCTTTAAAATATCTGAACTATCACTTTAAAGGCATACTATGTAGTTTTTGCATGTTTTCAGCACCCCCTAGTGTCTGTTTAAATCACTAAAAAAGGTTAGCATCTTCTATGCTCAGAAACACCTAAATCTAACTGTTGAAATGTCTTCTCAGCCTTCATTACTTTCTACTGGAGTGGTTCATCACTCATTCAAAAAAAATCAGCTGTGTTCAAGCAGGGAGAGATAATAAAAAGCAGGAATCATGAACTAAAAACACCCTAGAGCTAGCATAACAGCTAGCCACACTGGGTTAGCATCCTCCAGAGATAGGTGACTTTGTGAGACTCAGTGTTGCCAGATGTACGATAATTTTCGTATTTGTAGGATAATTTAGCACTCTGTACGATCAATAATTCCATAAATACTATCATTTGAGCCCTTTGTGGTGTGGCATGTGTGTAAGAGATGCTTGTTTGAATCATTGTGTTAGATTATTTAAAGCTAAAACTACTTTAAAGATTATAATTTTGCACAGTGTTTGATATACTGATATTAAAACCTGGGTTAAGGCTGTAACTTAGTAGTGTACGGTAATTTTTCTTAAAATACGATAATTTTAAGATCCTGGTACGATACTTTAACATTTCCAATCTGGCAACACTGGTGAGACAGGGCACCGGACCGGAGACTCAGAAGTCTGCAAACATGGTATTCTGGATCCAAGCAGCCGAGTGACTTTTCATTACCCTGTAAAGGGTCATATTAGCACATACTGGCTCAAGGAAAAGAATTAAATTATATGAAAAAGTTACATAGTGTGCCACTAAGCAACATTTAAGAAGAAAGCAGTTACTTTTCTTTGTTCCATATTGGCTCAAAGTTTTTTTTTTTTTTCAAATTTGGAAAATGATGTCAGCAAATCAGTTGAACCATTCAAAATAAACACCATTTCATTTAGACAACTATTAAAAATATAAAAATGTGTTATTATGTTATATGATAAAACACTTAAAGGCTAATAAAATATAATGGGAAATAGTTGTCTCATAATTTTAAACATAGAATTTCACATGCAAACATTAGCTGCTCTGATAAAAGCTTTTCAAAATATCTGGTTACTAAAAACTAAAAATGTAACTTCTTTAATTAAAGGTAATGTGAAGGTGTGTTGAATCTGTTGATGGCAATAAAAAAACAACTTGCAAAAATTTAAGCAATCACAACTTGTGACACAAAAATTATGATTTTGTTTATTGAATTAAAATAAGAAAATGATCAGCATACTTGAAAAGAAACACATTTTGGAAAAACTGTGTTTTAACGATAATATATTATGACACTGGAGCACATTGTGTTAAAAATATAAACTGCTGACAGGGATTCTGTTCAAATCTGAATTACACAAAGTCCATAACCATAAATATGACCACTGCACCTTTATCAAATCTTTGATATTTTACATTTTACCATTTAATAATAATAATAATGCATCAGTTTTATATAGCGCTTTTCTAGGTCACTCAAAGATGCTTTACAGAGTTGCATTATTCATTCACACAGTCATTCTCACCGGTGGTGGTAAACTACGACAGACGTCTGTAGCCACAGCTGCCCTGGGGCAGACTGACAGAGGCGAGGCTGCCATTCTGCGCCATCGACCCTTCTGACCACCACCAACATTCACACACAGTCACACTCACATTCACACAGGCAAGTTGGGTGAAGTGTCTTGCCCAAGGACACAACGACAATCTAACCCAGCCAGAGCTGGGGATCGAACCGGTGACCCTCTGGTTACCAGACTGGCCAATCTCCCAACTGAGCTAATGCCACCCCCATTTACCTTCAGTACATTTTGCACATTAATAAGAAACATTTGAGTGTATCACTAGATAAACAATTGAATCAGGATAAGATAAACCTCATGTGCATTACAACTCATGGTGGATGTGTGGTGTTCACTCTTTGTATAAAAACTATACTGTATCCCAAACCAGTTGTCAACTCTATATACAAATCATATGCCACAAGAATTATTCATCATTTTAGAAACAAATATTTCACTTAGAAATCAACCCAAAAGTAGTAAAACCACAAAAAACACCTGGTGATTGTGGGTGTTCTTTTTACATAAAAGATATCTAAGTCATTTTATGCAGACAGTATAAAACATTCAAAGTTATGATGTAATGTTTTTTCCTTAGTGTGGGAGCTGAAATTACAGATCTTCATGTTGGCCACTAGAGGGGGTAGTTGGTCTTCTGAATCAAAAATGGTTGACTTTCTACAACATTATTCCTCAGATAAATGTGTAGAATTTTTAAAGTTTGGGTAACATCAAAGCAGGCGGTGCATCAATTCAGAAATACCCAAACATACACAAACAGAAGGTCATTGTTTTTGACTGGGATTTGCAAGCACATAAAACACAATCAATGCACTTATTGTGTCACCATAAAAACACAACAATCACACTGAACACAACAGTAGTTCACTGACTGTGGTGCCACAGAATATTCACAACAGATTTCTTCAAAAGGATCAATTTCAAACTGGCTCAAAATCTCTGAAGATGAGGATCACAAAAATAACAGGTCTTTGTTGACTGAAAGTAAGAACACAGTTTAAGAACATTTCATATTCTATAATACACAGGAGAATTATATCTACGTAGAAAGGTAACCCACGGAGGGTCAGATAAAAACACATGCCAGTCAAGAAGAAGTCACCGCAAACTAGTCAAATTTAGAAGCCATTGAACACGTCTTTACTTTTTACCATGGCTCTCAGAAAAATTTAAAAATACACAGTTTGGTTTGAAATGGAAAACCACTCAGCACATTACAAATCTAACTACCCACAGAGGGATGTGACAGGAAGTGTGGGTCCCCAACCCGTGACATAGACATGCTTATAATTTATGTCAATTGCACTTCAATCTTTCTCTTGCAATGCACTTTAAAAGCCCTTTACAATTATTTCCCACTTTTTCTTTCCATGTACTGGTGTGAAATTGTAAATAGTTCTTCAAGGAGTAAGGCAAAGCTCTGAACTCTGGACCTCACCCTCGGCAAATCTCACACATGGCCACAGTAAATGGATGCACACACTGCAAGACCAGCATGTAGGGTTGCTGTGTTTTAAAACAACGACATGGAGGCTTCTTTCTTTTCTTTGTCTCGTGGTAAATCTTTTAATTCTGTAATCCACTTTGAGCTTGCAGTCATTTTATGTCGATTCCCTGGGAATCCCCCTGTGGAAGACCACTGACTGCCTTTGCTGAAACTGCTGCTTCCTTCTTATTTTCTGGTCCCAGCGGCACAGCAGTATCATCTTAAATGTTGTACGGAAAGTCTTGTTGCACAGTGCGTAGCACATGGGGTTGACTGTGCTGTTGACATAGCACAACCAGTACCCCACAGCCCACAGCGTCTCTGGGATGCAGTTTTTGCAGAAGGCATTGATCAGCACCATTATGTTGTAAGGAGTCCATGTGATGAGGAAAGCTAAGAGAATGGCACTGAGAGTTTGAGCCGCCTTCTTCTCCTTCACTAAAGACATACGTTTTCTCTTGGTGATCTGAGTCCGGGTTCGAGCTGCAAAACGCTTCGCCATGGCTGCTTCTTTAAAAGACAATGGTACAGATGAGGACTTGGTGGCTGTGCTGGTAATGGTGTTGTCGTTAGAAGTGGTTGTTGGAGTACCATCAATAAACCCTTGGTCAGATTTAGCCTGAATGGTAGACATTGATTGAGTTTTGCGTGAACAAATGCGTTGGCTGTAGCTGTTTTCTGTACTGTTTGTGCCCTCAGGTGTAATAAGATTGGTGGTATTGGTTGTGACTGTTGACATGCTGTCACGGTTATAATCAGTTCCTTTCAGTGGTTCCTCTTCTGAAGCTGCATCCAGATCTTCACATGAGGTAACCTGAGAGTTGACAGCAGCCCTAATACCAGGGAGGCTAAGAACAATGGAAAAGATGGCGTGACTCTGTGAAATCATCTCTTTCCCCCCACAGTCCTCATCCTCTGAAGACCCAGAGTGGTCCAAAGAGACTGCAGCATCATTGTTGTTCCAGCTGTCACTGCTGCTCTGGTCTGCATCACCATCACCGTGACGGATACTACCAGGTCTCCATGAACGCACTCCGGGCCAGCAGTGGAATCGCCCAACCAGCTCTTGACATGCACTCCTTTTCTTAGACGATCTGGTCAACTCATAGCTACCACAACTTCTGGAACTTCCTGTCTGATGCACAAAACGAGCTCTCTCACTCCCCACATTCCCAGCCCTAACCCCTATCCCACCACGGCCTCCTGAACCTTGCAACTCCGCTAACTCCTTTGAACGGTTCTGGGTCTCCTGGTAAATGCGCCAGTAGAGAATACACATTATTGTCACAGGCAGGTAGAAAGCTGCCATGGCCGTGCAGAAGGTTGTAATTGGCTCTGAGAGGAACTGAATATAACAATGATTTTGAGGCACTGTTCTTATGCCTACAAAATATTGCCACAGCAAGATGGCTGGAGCCCACAGAACAAAAGAAACAAGCCAGGCTAATCCAATCGTGACCCCAGCTCGCTTTGTGGTTCGTTTGGCCCGATAGGTCAAAGGCCTGGTTATTGAGAAGTAGCGGTCAAAACTGATGACTAGTAAGTTCATAACTGATGCATTGCTTGCAACATAGTCAATAGCCAACCAGAGGTCACAGGCCCAGGTGCCCATGGCCCAGTAGCCCATTATAAGATAAGTTGTGTAGAGGTTCATGGAAATGACCCCTATGATGAGGTCAGCCACAGCTAAGCTCAGAAGGAAGTAGTTATTGACTGTCTTTAACTGGCGGTTAACCTTGAAGGACACCACTACCAGCATGTTGCCAACAACGGTGACCAGAGACAAAGTTCCTGTCAGCAAGACAATGAGGACAACTTGCCACACAGGGTGCCCACCCAGGGGGTCAAGGGCTGCAGTTTCATTCCCAGTTGGTGATGTGAAGTTGAAGGGTCTGTTGGTGAAAGAGGAGTTATCATCTACAGCAATTTCTCCTCGATTAAGGGCACTGGATGGTTGGTAGGCTTCGGCCACTGGTGGTGAAGGGCTGGCAGTCAAAAGGAGACCAGGCTCTGTGCTGTTGAAACTCATTGTAATGTTCTGGCATATTCTAATGAGAGTGACAGAAAAGAGAGGTAAGAGAGGACAAAGGGAGAGAGGTTAGTGATAAAGAGACAAAGAGGAATAAAATGAAAAACAAAAGCATGAGTACAGCAGACAAAATCACCAGTAGATGAGGCTATAAGCTTATTTTAACAAGTTGGATATTCTTCAAAATTACTCAACTTCTTTTTCTTTTTAAATTAAAATTTTAGATCAGATTTTGACAATCTGTATGCACAGTGTGAATTGATTTCTAGACAACTTGATGTCTAACTCAATGGGTTTATAGCCTACAGCTTTCAGTGATAGAGGCAGATTGCAGTCAACACCTGTTTCTGACATCCAGGCACTTTACAGAGACACTTCAGTGGCAGATTGGCTACAGTTGTTTCCATTGATGCAAGCTTTGCAAAAATATGTTTTGAGACTGCACCTTTTGTAACATTGAGCATATAAATAATATCTTTTTAAAACAGTAAATCAGATGTTAGCACACCGGGGAACTTTTTGCTCATTCTGTCCAAAAACAACTCAAGCTCATTCTCATTCTTTGAAGGTGTTCTTGAATTATTGTCTTGCCTGAATAAAAAGGGTTTGGTGTTGCTTACTTTACAAAATACTGTACTGAGCCAGAGCTATACATAATTTGATTTTAGACAGATATCATAATGCAGAATTAGAACAATGCTATGCAAAGAGTTCTAAAAGAGAAAAACTTGGTTCAGTTGAGGAGGAATGCTGTATACTTTTTTTACTTTTGAAATTTAAAATCTGTTGTCAAAGACAACTGTAAATATGAATCCATTGTCAACACAGTTCAGGTCTGTTTTGCTGGTTAGAATAACTTATCCACCTGAAATGAATAATCTTTGACTTTTCTGACAAGACAATAAAAATTACTTTTTTGGGGGGGAAAGTGTTTTTTCCTTATGGTCTATGTTGATTTTAAACTGGAAATTCAATACAAGCAAATATATTGTCAAACAAATAAAAAACATGATTTTGCTATTTATTGTATTATATGAGTGAAGATTATTGAAAAAAATAGGGATGTTTCGATACTACTTTTTTCAAAACCGATCCGATACTTAAATCTGAGTACTCGCTGATACCGAGTACCGATACTTCTACCACACAAAAAAATGCAACATATTGGAATACAGGTTTTATTTTTTCTTCTCTGCTTTTTACAACAAATGACTGAGTTAGATAAACAAATAAAATATATTAAAAATGATCACAAAACTAAAATATAAGGTGAAAATTTACCATTTTCTGTGATTTCACAGTGAAATTATTGCAGTTTTCCACATTTTAACCAAATAAAATGAAATATTTGGCACCATCTCCAGCTCTCAACCCACACTGTTCCTCTTTAGCTCAATAGCTCCCCCTAGTGGTCAATATAGGAAACTACAACAGAAATCACAAGGCCGATACCGATACCAGTATCAGTGCATCCCTAAAAATTTCCAAAAAGAAAACAGACTCACCCAATCGTCTGTATAAAAGAATAAACCAACTACCTGTTCCTGTTATGCACAAGTAAAAAAAACTCCTCTAACCTTTCCAAACAGCTATAATATCATTTACACAAATATATAAGACCACAGCAGTCCCATACTGTTAAAATGACAATTGCTCACATGATATTTCATCCTACAGGGAAAGGCATTTGAAGCTAAGTGCTGCACCTGTGCCTAGGCTTCCAGACCTCCCAGAGAGTTTTTAAATAATCCCAGTAGCCAGCAGTGTCTCGCAGCCTTTTGTGACACTCAGCACACACAGCTGCAAATAATACCACAAGGCCTCCTGCTGTCCAGGCTGCAAACACATACCACCTCCCTCACGCACATATACAGACAATATTTTCTCTTATTTCACACATGTAGAGTTCACGTTACAGTGCATACATCCATACACAGACAGACACTTTAGAATTGTAATGACCTGGAGAATCGTAACAAACAAACAAAAAAAGAGAGAGAAACTACACAAGTGCTGCTGGAAAATGAAACATTTATGATAACTGGAAACCTTAAAATCCTCTATTAAGAACAAAGTCTACTTTAAACTTCCTACAAAGCAACATTTTCAGAATGTATGATACAGCAGTGTGTTGCTAATGAAAGCTGAACATCTCTTAATTGGCTTACAAGGGTAAAATGTGTGTGTGTGAAGATATGAACTTGAAAAGTAATGAAACACTTCTTTGGTTGTCAACCTTGACATGTTGGAAGAAAACCTAAGAGTGGAGAAATTACTTTAGCAAAACAAGTTGAGACTTTCATTTAAAAAGAGCATCTGACCTGCAAAAGAACAGCAAGTCAGGTAGCGCTCCTTTAGGGGGAAACAAACATGAGAAGTTTACAGAACAGAGGCGGAAAAATTAGATCCTACGGTGAAAAGCTGAATGTCAGAATGCCTGTGCTTTTCTCTGTGTCTGTTTATGAGTTAAATAATAAAAGAGGATCCCTTGGGTGCAAGAATGCTTATGAGTACACCAACAGAAAAGGAAAAAAATAACACTGAAAACATCATCATACATCAATCATTTATACATCTGATTGAGCTACCAGACCCCCCTCCCCCTAAGATATCAGCTGACAAGTCGTAGGGTTGTTAACATCATTATTAGTGGAAAACTGTGCATGAGTGAAGACTAAATATATCATGTGAGATGATTTCAGCAGCCAGCTGCTACTGCAGTGATGCTATTATGGTGTCAGCATTAAGTCCAATATTAAACCCTATAAGTTTAACTCCCAGGCATGTAGGAGTAATGGTCTCGGGTACACAGAGAGATCAATACTCATTTACTGGGTTGCCACACAACTTATTCCCTGATTTTGAAGTATTTGTACCAGAATGGTTGGACAGCAAAAACCAAGCTGAGTCCAAGGATCCATCTAAATTGGTAAATACAGGCCAGGTGGTGGGAGTTGGGTAGATTGCCATTCTATTAGGTTTCTATTTTTAGCACACTAATTTAGCTGAGCAGTGACACAGGCATCCGAGGTCTAATATGGACATGTTGGTCTCCATTTTGCTTCTTTATGTAATATGCACTCTGAGATTGAGCCACATGCAGAAAGGCATTTAGAGGCAGATAGGGCTTCTTTTTTTTATTTACCATAATCAGGAGTTGTTTTGAAAACAACTCTGGCATAAGCAGCTTGGATGCAAGAGAGTGTACTGTCAAGAAAAGTAGACCTACATTCAACCACAAAGTCAAAACAAAACAAACAAAAAATCACCCTGACCACAGGAGCAGAGCTGAAGTTCAGTAATTGGAAATGTAGTTTAGATGTGAATTTCAAGCACTTGTGATTTCAGGAGAGCAACAGCAGACTGGATTTATAGACATGTAGATGTCAGCATAGTTTGTGATTCCTGGCTTGGCACAACTTAATTGCAGGCTCTCTTATTTGTGGCAGGAGACTCGACGTGGTAGAGTGTCTGTCCACTATTAGAAACAATAATGCACTAACTTATTAAGATTCTTAATGAGTAAATTACAAAGTTTGATGATGTACTGTTGCGCCTTAAAGGACACTAATGAAATATATATCATGCCTAATACAGTTTATTCAAGGTGAACAGGATGAATTTGATCCATGGGACTGTGGAGGAATCGATTTTGTCTACTTTCTGGAAATCCAAAATGATAGAACTCAGAGAGGTTTGTTATCTCAGATTCCCAAACAGCACAACAATCAATAATGTAGAAATAACCATGATCACATTCAACAGCTACTGGCACGTCTCCTGATTTTGGGTCTAAATAACTGTCTGATATGTATTTACTATATATATCAGACACAAAGTCTAGCATCTAGTTCAGCATCCTCTTATCCTCAGAAGCAGATTATAAGGCACTCATGGATTTAGTTAGGGTTTTTGTGAAGTGTTCTGACTGAGTTGCAGAAAGTTTTTCTGCAGAAACCTTGTCTAAACACAAAGGCTGTGGACTGCATGGTGGCATACTTGTTAGCACTGTTCAGGGGTGGTTCTAGGGGGCTCCAGGGGGGGGGGGGCAGTGCCACCCTGACAGCAGGCTTGGACCTCCCCCTGTGGCCCCCCTTGCAATTGCAGTGTCTGAGGAATTAGAGACAAATACTGTTTCATGATGTTGCTGAAATGGAAAAACAAGTGTAGAGGAAATAGACGTTATTTCTAAGTTTATACGGACCTGATCAAGAAATGGATTATTATTTGTGTGTGACATTTAACCTTTTTCCTACCAGCTCACACCCTGGGAGGGTCGGCAGCCCCAGACAGTCGTAAACGCCTGTCCTGAGGAAGGACCCCTCTTTGCATCTTTCTGTTGACGGTAAAGATAATGCGGATGCTAATTTACAACTTGGTGATTGCTTGTTCAAATAACAAACTTTCTGTGATCAGGATTGTGATCAAAAGGATTTTCGATCACAAGCATAGACGGAATGGAGCCAGAAGACCCTCACCCCCACCGTTTCTCACCCAGTGGGGAAAGCCGAGGAATTCCTTTGTCTCTCCTGTCCCTTAAGAACTCAAGTGTCTTTTCAAGGAATCAAATCCAACCCCTCTTCACCCTCACAGGTTCCAGATTAAATAAAACTTCAGTGTAATCCAAATTGTGGTAAAGGAAGGTTAATATCCACAGGTTTACTCTTAAAATGTGTTTACAAGATAAAGTTTGATTCTTCCCTGTTTGATTTACTTAGGTAAAAGTTCTTTGGTTAGTTTTCCTTGAAGACTTTTCATATTGTTTATCAATTTGATACCAAAATATCTATGGGTGTTTTTCTCTTTTAAATCTAATCTAGTCAAGAAACTAGAAATGTTTATTCGTCTAATGTACTCTTAAGCTAAGAGTAACTGATTTCTCTGATTAATTTGATGTGGGATTTAATGTGTTTCTATGCTTAGAATAAACATGATGCAGTCAGTTTAAAAATGTGATTCTGAATAACTTATCAAGTTTCAGAAAGAAAAGTGGTAAAGATTTATTTTAGTGCTTAGAAACTTTATTCCTCTCATCAAAAGTTAAACCCCCTTTTTAGAAGCCATTCCTAAGTACTTCCCCTTTATGCAGATGAAGGTGGAGTCAACCACACCATTGGCTGAACCAGACTCCAGCTCTGCCCTTTAAAACCAGAAGGCGCTAACTGCTAGCACTTCTTCTGCTCTTTCTTCTGCTCTTACTCTTTTTCCTTTTCTTGCTCTCGCCCCTCATGCCTCTTCCTGCTCAGATGACCTGATGACCTCTCCAACCTGCCTGCATGCTGGCCCTGTTTCCCCCCACCAGGGAGCCAGGACGCAGGGCTGTAACATGAGGCCTGCCCAGAAGAACAGACTCTTAAACCTTTAGTCTTAGAAACTTTCGGCGTTAAGCTTTTCTTTTATTTTCACGTTACACTCTCTTCAACCAAGTTTAGATGTTTTAAAGTTTATTTTTTTTATCCGTAGTTAGAAACCAAAAGTTAGATGGTGTCAATCTGAAACTAAACTACTGAACATGAAGACATCCTCCTGCCATGAGAGAGAGGTCCATGCTTGCCCAAATCCTGGAGATCTGCATCCATCAGCTTCGGTTCCCCTTCCACACTTGAGTCACCCATCGAGCGCTTCATGCCCTGACTGCCTTCTCTCCAAGCTGGAACAGGAACCACTGTGACTGCTGGAGGAAACAAAGCCGTCCAGGCCTCAACGTATCTTGGGGATTCAAGTTCAGTGGTTCGGTGAGACAATCAACCTATGTGGTTATTGCAATATGATGCAGTTTGGGTAAAGCCAGCTAAACCTAAATCTCTCATCCATATTCCTCCTTAAAATCCCTTAATCAGCCTTTTCCTTTCATAGGTCAATAAATTAGCTTAATTTCATTAGTAAACCATTTCTCACTCTGAAACACTAGTCATTAATATTTATTTAACCTCAATAATTCATCTTGTCAATAACTTGAACTGCTTACAAAGTCAAATTCCTAACTTTGCTGTGTTTCTTGTTATAACATGTTCATTTTGAGATTTCTGTAAATAAATGTATCCGTATATAATCATAAATGGGCTTCCAGTGATTTTTGCATGTTTTCATATCGAAAATGGGTAAAGAACTTACTTCTTTCAGATACAGACTGATAAATAACAATAAAATACAAATAAGATCAAATTCAAGGTTGTCTCAGCTTACCTTCCAAACGCTGGGTGGTGCCCTAATTACGAGGTTTTGACAATTATTATTAATTATTACTACTACTAATAATAATAATATTCCATATATACAACTTTATCCCTATATTACGCTACACAAGAGATCAAAGTAATTTTGCAAAATAGTTTTATTTGGAAACTTACTGAAGCTATTGTATTCAAAGCAACTGTAACTGAATGGCTGACATTATATTGTTGTAATTATACACTAAAATTTGAAATAGTTCAAGACAATGTCTGTAACGTTATTTTCTTACAAACGTGCCTCTCTAACAAAGCACCTGGCCCCAGCCTGGCCCCCCTCTGATGTTAGTCTACAACCTACTGGCACTGTTTGCCATGTGGCAAGAAGGTTGCTGGTTTGAATCCCGTGCATGAGTGGGTTTCCTCAGATACTCTGGTTTCCCCCACAGTCGCTTTGGATAAAAGCAGCTGCCAAATAAACATAATAAACATAAACTAGATATATGGTTGACCCCCTCCACTGCACACCATTGCCAACCTCCACAAATAAACTTCTCAGCTAAAGTTTGCCAGATTTAAAATCTGTGAACTTTGAGAGCTGACTTAAAGCACCGTTGGTCCACTCCAGCAAGTAAACCTCCTGCCACAGGAAGCACTAAATGCTTGTTCTTGTCAGCGAGCACCTGACAGATGGCCTCAGGCTGTTTCACAACCCTTTCTACCATCCTCTGGCAGGAACACCATCATCACCAGCTTGTGATAGATTAGGCTCATACTAAAGAAAAAAGTCTTTCTCTAAGTCTCCCTCATCACATACCCCATAAATATTTAACAAACACTGAATTAATTAAAAGATGCTGAATTTCTCTATATTGTGTTTGCTGATTAGCACTGCTTTGGTCTCTACTGAAATGACCTATAGGCTCTCTGTTTTGGCCAACTGGACACATTATGTCTCATATTCATGTTTGTCAGCCATGCATTATGATTCTACTCTTGGCATTTCCAGCTGACTGCTGCTTTGAGAATTATGGAGCTTTCAGTAGAATTAAACATAATTCTTTGGTAGTAAACAAATGAAAGCTGATTTGTTGAGTTATTTTGGTAATGAATCTTCAACAAAAAATAGCCACATTTTATGTAAATGTTGTTCTTCAAATCCAAAACTCTAAATGAAGGAATAAATTCTTCCTCCAGGAGATTCAGAAGCTCCTGTACAATGGAAGAAGTCCCGCCAGCCCTTAATACCAGGAAGCAGCTCCATGTAATTATTCTGCCCTAACCTTGTTTCTTCTCCTTTATGGCTGTAGGCAGCCAGAAGATCTGCTTTCACTGAGGTGTCTTTTTTGCTGCAACCCAGATTACTGCAGCATTGTGTCTGATTCCTGCTTACACTGGCATCACGAGCCATAAACAGACCTCAGCCTGACAGGAGCTACATAACAATGTGAGGAAGTGAAACAATGAGGGGTTATTCACAGTGCCAAGGAGGTTGAACAGCAGTCAAAGCCTTAACAAAGATCTCTGCTGGTCTCAGGTTGGTAGAACACAAAGTGCAAAAACTTCATGTGCCTCTGCTTAACTGTCGACTTTCTGAGTCATTTTTAGTTCCCCAATTATCATGATTAATAGATAATTCACAACTAACAGAGCCAGTAATATTTTATTATATTGTCAGATTTTTTGGATGTCTTGCCAGGATAATATTTATTTGAAGGGTGGTGGGGGGGTGGGGGGGGGGTTCTCTAATATTTTAATAATGAACTGTCTTTTTTTGTGTGTTAATCAGATTTCATGATAAAGCAGTTTTTATCCAGCCAATAAAAAAACCCTAATCTTACATTTTTATACTATTAATCACATTTAAATTCAGGTGTGCAGATAACTGGTGCACATGTGCACCAGATCTCATGCGTACCAGATTCTTCTACCCGAACACTCCTTTGCCAGGAACTTCCTTGAGTATTTCAATGACTACGAATGAGTTATGTGCACCCCTATTTATATTTTGTATACTATACATACTATGCAGTTTTGGCTTGTTTTAGCACCCACTGGTGTCTGTTTTAAATCCTGTCATTAAAACATTATCATTGTCTTTGCTCAGAAACACCTAAATCTAACTGTTGAAATGTCTCCTCAGCCTTCATTGCTTTCTACTGGAGCGGTTCATCACTCATTCAAAGAAACCAGCTGTGTTCAAGCAGGGAGAGATGGAAAAAATCAGGAATCATGAGCTAAAAACACTCTGGTGCTAGCATAACAGCTAGCCACATTGGGTTAGCCTAACCCTTGCAAGATATGTGACTTTGTGAGACTTCAGGGCACTGGACCAGAGACTCAGAAGTTGCAAATGTGGTATTCTGGACACAAGCAGCATGGAGCTAAGTGACTTTTCATTAATGGTAAATGGCTAGTATTTATAGAGCGCTTTCTAGAGTGTTGAACACTCCCCAAAGCGCTGTACAACACGATCAGTCATTCACACTCACATTCACACTCTGGTGGTGATAAACTACATTGTAGTCACAGCTGACAGTGCACATGCACCGGCGCCCTTCCAAGTTCCTCTGACCACCACCAGCCGGCAAATTGGGTGAAGTGTCTTGCCCAAGGACACAACGACAATCTAACCCAGCCGGAAAGCTGGGGATCGAACCGGCGACCCTCTGGTTGCCAGACTGGCCACTCTACCAACTGAGCTATATGCCGCACCTGTCATTATAGCACATACTGGCTCAGGAAAAAGATTTGAAAATATAAAAATGTTACATAATGTGCCTTTAAAAACACATTAACTGAAAATGTTTTTTCTGAATTATTTCATAAATTGCTGCCTATGCATTGTTTTTATATACATTGCATTGAATAATCTATATTGTTAAAAAGTATTTTCTCTGGCTGTATTAGAACCAGGTGAAGTTTTTATGAAGAAAACCAATCTCCATGTGGAAACAGAAGTGGGATGTTGTGCTACACGCTCATGGGATTTCACACATATCCTCAGCTCTGCGGTGGGTCTGTGTGGTCTCTGACAGCCTCAGTAACAAGCTGCTGGAACTCTTTAGACATGGCACTCTTTTAGACACTTAGACATGCCTGTGTAGTATGTGTATGTGAAAGAAAAAGACAGGAAGAAAAACACAGGGGTAAAATAGAGAGCGTGGAATAAAGGCTCAGGGATGTGTCAAGGCAAAAGGCTTCAGCCACTTCAGTGTGACTACTTGGTGAACACTGAACGTTAACCTTTCCTTCAGTCTCACAGTAAATCTACATCTGGATGATCGCCAATGCATACCTTTTGGGTGTGTTTTAAAACAAAAGTGAAGGTACTGTCATGTCATTGAAATTACAATGAGTTTTACGGTGAGCACTACAGAGAACAGGGAAAACGCAGTGACAACGAGTTCCTAACAGTTTCCACAATCCAAACTACTACATTCTACATTTTGAAAAACAAAGTCTGATTCCAACAGTGACCTTTTGTCTTGATCTTCATGCCTGAACTTGAATACAACCCTACAGAGATGCTACACACATGTAACCAGTATTATGATCAGTCCTTAAAAGGAAGCGCAACCATCTCACTATTGAACAGACACTCAAAAGAGAAGCAGAAGGAGAAGAAGCACACACTCTCCTCTATGTAAACATGCTTCAGCAGAAAGAGAGGGGGTCTTTTAATGCTGGAGGCTTGAGATGCAGGGATCTGCATGGCTGAAGCATGATTGAAGGAGGATGCAAGGCTTGGAATGTGCAAATAGATGTATGTAGTACTAGTCACACCCCCCCTTTGAGAGTTTAACTTATCCAGCAGAGGAATATTATGTGTTTATGTGAGAACAGGAGAACCAAACAGACCTCTAATCTCAGGACAAAGGGCTGTCGGCTGATGAAGACCATGTCTGCCAACTTTACATGTCACACATGCATCTGCAGTCCTCTTTCCAGAAATGCTTACATAAGACTGACATACACAAAAAATAGCCCCCTCAGAGATGTTGACTCTGTTGAATATTGCGCTACTCTTTCACTTAATCCAGGCCAGCAAACATACACATCGTCAGCTACCGATGCTCAAACACTTGAAGGGGCAGTGAGTCAACAAAGAAGCCTTGAAAATGATCCAAGTACTGAACTGCCACAAAGAGAGGGGCTGTTGACAGGGCTGGTAATAATACAGTCCAAACACTGGTCCTGGCTGATGTAGACTGGCTTACGTAGACGGTTAGCAAAGCTAAACGTAACAAACATGAACACTCACAGGGACGTGGAAATGCACACACACACACACACACGCATGCACGCACGCACACACACACACGCACACACACACACTCCCACCCAAACACAAACTTGGCAGTGGGTGTATCCTATTTCATCTAACAATATCAAGGTGACGTGATTGTACCTCGCATTGAAGCTGAAAATAGCTTTTAAATTTGATTCCTTACATTCTCTAGGGAAGTCATGGTGGTCTCATCTGTCTCTCTCAATATCATGAGCCAATTGTCTATTTACCAGCTGCAGATTAACCCAAACACAAGCTACAGGTCTGCAGAAGCAGTTTGCAATAAAAAAGGAGAAAAAGAAAAGAAAAAAGGAGACAAAGGAGACACACCTTTGGGGCGGCATTAGCTCAGTTGGGAGAGTGGCCGGTCTGGTAACCGGAGGGTCACCGGCTCAATCCCCAGCTCTGGCTGGGTTAGATTGTCGTTGTGTCCTTGGGCAAGACACTTCACCCAACTTGCCTGTGTGAATGCGAGTGTGACTGTGTGTGAATGTTGGTCGTGGTCAGAAGGGTCGATGGCGCAGAATGGCAGCCTCACTTCTGTCAGTCTGCCCCAGGGCAGCTGTGGCTACAGACATTAGTCATAGTTTACCACCACCGGTGAGAATGACTGTAAACTGCAATGTAATGACTGCAACTCTGTAAAGCATCTTTGAGTGACCTAGAAAAGCACTATATAAAATTGATGCATTATTATTACACCTGCTTTAACACAGCAAATTTAAAGAGAAAATGTGCCGATTAGGAGTCTTTTCTTTTTTTGCATTTAATTACATTTGCTCATATTTAAGAACACTACTTTCTTTTTACATTACTTTGTCCTAATGTCAATTCAGCAATAACTGCCACTCCAGTGACCTTTAAGCATGACCTTTAAAAACAGAATAAATAGAAATCTAAGCGAAACTATATTTTGATCACATCTTGTCATAGAATTATGCCTGTCTGGAATAGTAGAGGAGCCTGGGAGTAGAAGATAGATGCACTCGGTTTAATAAAACTAAATTTTATGCATCATGAGATTCATAAAGTAAACCCTAAAATGAGATTAGGCCCAAAGAGATGCTAATTTCCCTCAGGCAGTGGGAGCAACATCATTATGCTTAAGCGAGCCAAAAACATTTTAAATTGAGGAGGAAATTTACACTGATCCTGAAGCTTTGAGAAACTTATTTGTAAGCATGCAAAATAAATGGAGAAAGATGGTGTTCTTGGTAAGTTTTGAAGGCAATGAACAAACAAAAATAATGTTAAAATTTATGGGAAAAAACATCTTAAGAACTACGGTACACACACTGGAGAAGGTGTACAATCATTCAAAGACTTCATGTAAATGTGAACCAGTATACTGCTTACATCTGGAGTTTTGTTATGTCCTGCTGTGTTGTGGATCTAAACATCCCAGTCTGTATTAGGAAACCTGGACAAGGTCTTATCATGAGGTTCAGAAATGTGCTACTAGTAGTCCTGTGATGGAAGCCAGGACCCTGAGGCATGTAAACACACTTCCTAAGATTCTCTGCTGAGAACATGATTGATGAGATGGCAGGAAATGAAATGAACGAAATCAGACCTCAGTGGCTGTACACACACACACACACACACACACACACACACACACACACACACACACACAGTGGGACTTGATTGAAAAATTGATCAAATTAATTATAGACTTTGTAATTAATTAATTGCATTTTAAACTAACAAAAAAAATGTGCCCTAAAAAGCAGTTTTTTAAATTTAAAATTATTTTAGTGGGGACAGAATCAGATAATAGACACAAACTTTAATACTGTAAACTCAATCTTTCTGAGAAAAATGCTTTTAACTTGCATTTCTGTTCAAAACAGTAGAAAAACAAAATATCTCTGGCTAAAATTGGACAAACCTAAAAGTACAGTACTTTATTATTTTATTTATTCATTTTAAGTACATTCTCAGAAGGGTATTGTTTAAAAATATTATGTATGAGTATGTTTTTTGTGACTAGCGATGGGACTTATGGCTCTTCGAAGAGAGCCGTTCAAAAAACTGTCTCTTATTTTTTTGCAATATTTTGAAAGAAAAATGTCATGTGAAACTATGTTTGGGGGACACTCTTTGCTGCGACACCTATGTCACTAATTAGCTTCCTCGATAGAACTGATGGGTTCATGTTGCTATGCTCACTGATGTTTAAATTAAGAGCCGGTGTCGTTAAATACTGCCTCCCAGCCTCAGACGTCACAGTTAATACAAAAAAATGACCTTTTTTTTTTTACAAGGACTCAGTTCTCCTCGTTCAAAATGAGGAGCCGTTCAAAAGATTCGACTTGTTCATGAACGTCACATCACTACTTGTATCTTGCCTTGTATCCATTGTGAGATCCTGGACGAGTCAGGTCTCTTTTTTGCCTGTCCCTGTTGTAAAACTGGTCCATACAACTGAAATGGACTGGAAAAGAAAGGGCGGGAATAAATCTGAAAGCTAGACTGTTCATTTTCACAGCCGCTTACTTCCGTTTTTCGCGGTGGAAGAAGGGCCGTGCCTACCTCGAGTCTAAATGACCTCAACCGGGTAGCAAGGCCAAGTTTGCTGCAGCGAGGTGCTTCTCAGCAAGGCTGGATTCTCCTGCGTCCATTCAGCCCTGCTGTGTGTGTCAAGTAGCAGGAAATTCATGCAGTGACAAATATTCCTCTTTGCTTCAAATGCAAGCTGCACTTAATTGCATTAACTTTTTTAACAAGTTTTTTTTTTCAAAAATAATTAATCAAAATTAACGCTTTAAAGTATGACCTGATTTCTCATGTTCTCGTAAAAAAATTTCTGCTAAGCATAAGAACCAGGACAGAACACAGAACATAGAATGTTAATTTACATGCAAATGCATTCTGTGTTGCATGTGTAGAAATATGCCAACGATAAACAACATGCTCATTTTCACGTGCACATGTTGAGAACAGCATTGCAATTAGAAACCAAATAATGAAACACATTTAGTGGACGCCAGTGGCTGAGTGTCACAATAAATTTTATAGCCTACAATTTCAATTTTTTATTGGATGCTTGATGGCTAATGAACTGTGAATGCTAATGATGACAGATGAGTGATGGATAAACCACACTGACAACTGCCTTTCGCCGCAGACGCTTGCTGTTATGAGCCTGTCTGTCAAGAGACAGAGGCATAAAACATGGAACATTCAAAATCACAGTCCAGGGGGTTTACATGGACAGAATGACAAGCTGCTCTACAGCCAGAGATTAAATACCAGCATTTAAAAGTTGGAGCATTGCTTTCTGTTTGGCAATAATTGTCTCTTGCAATCCTTAGACCAACCCACAAAACACATGAGACAAACTACAACTCACATTGTAATTAGAGGAACGAGGCAAAATGCTGTGCTAATACACAGACTGCCTAATATTGTGCACAATAAAACCAGCAGCCTTTATGTGAGCCCCTGCATTTAGTGAATGATGTTCAGTGGGATGTAATAGTTCCCATCCGGCACACTGACAGAAACATTACGAAGATGGAGAGTGATGAGATCTTCATAAGCCTCTGATACTGTCTGGATCCGTGCTGTGTGGAAAAAGACTCTCCTTGACTCCTGTTGCACAAGAAACACAACTAATACCAGAGGAGGCTCTCAGTCAGAGGAACAACACAGACCACAACATGAGTCCATGAGGATGTTTCAGCAGAATAATACCTCTCAAAAATATATTAAAATATTCTCAATATGTGTCATTTTGATTTGCTTTGACAACTATTTCCTTACAGTGATAAGGACCTCAAATTTGAAGTGAAATACTCTGTTAGTTTTGAGAAAGAAATCCCTTTTCCCTGTCCTGGTGTCCTCTGGTAAACGTTACAAACCCTTTCCTTCCTTATTCCTCGTAACACTAGAATTACATTTTCTGGCTTTCTTGCTTTGAACTACCTCTTATTTTATATCAACTGGAACATTACAGGTTCTAGTGTGTTTCAATTTTCAGATGTCAGAACCAAAGAAGGTGGCTCTGGGGGTCTTAAGCTTGGTTAAACAGTGGGAGAGTGAGTGTTTTTCTCTATGCTGAGGTTAGTGGCTAAAGATAAACACCATAACCTCTCAAGTGTCACAAATATTCTTGAAGACTAGACAATTTAAAGGTAGCAGCCTTAAAAACTCAACATTAATTCAAACTAATAAAGAAATTCTTAGAATATAGTTCATCTTTTTCATCTCATAGCATTGTAATGAAATGTCCTTCCATGGGCTAATGGCTTTATCTCATGCATTTTAATGAAGACATTTACATTAGAAGAAACAGAATGGAGGATATAGCAAGTGGCAGTTAGACAGCTAAAAGTTAAACCTAAGAGAAATAAGACAGGGAGGGAAATCCTAATCTGCCCTGAATTCCAGTGATATTTTTCCATTACCTATCTTCTTTTTTGGTTTGAACATTTCCCTCACGTCTCCATGGGCTATTTGACAAAAGATGTGTGCTTTCAATATAAAAAGTTAATCCTACATCCAATATACTGTAGAAGCACAAAATGGTAAGACCAAATGAATCGTTTTTGTGGCAGAATATTAAGATACGTGGATAACTATTGATCAGTTACCTATAAAAAGTAAAACTTTTATGGCACACAGAAAGCAAAAGTTCTCTATAATGACTTTATCCCACAAAATAACTCAAATGTAAACTGAAATCAGTGTGAGAAAAAAAACTGTCTTATGTTTGAACTAGAGTTCTCTATTTCAACCTAACTTGACCTGACAGGCCAAATAATTAGGTGAATTGGTTGGGCTGAGTTGGATTTGGATAGCAGAGACAAAAAACTTGTATGTCACTGTCTGATGGTGTGACAGCACTAATAGGGCTATAATAATTATGCAAGAAGAATATGCAAATTATAAAAACAATTAATGAATTTTTTTCGGACTAAAAATTTATACTAAAACAAGATGTGCTGAGCTGTGAAGTGTGAGCGAAGTTCAGGCGCAGGAAAAGTGTTGACGGCTCATTAAATGCAGCTACATGATGAACAATTACAGTAATATACCATAAACCTGCCTGATATGGCCTGATTAGTTGAGGATTGCACAACTAAATGCAGCTAAAAGAGGGGATGATCTTTGTAGCCATATTACTGTGTCAAAAGGGCTAAAATTATTCCCATGTAGAACAAGATCTGTAGCTCGTAAAGCAAGCTGAAACTACTGAGCTGGAACAGAAATCTTCTGATGAGACATCAAGGATGGGAGGTCATTTGAGGTTTTGGGAGACGGCACTAGAGAGAAGATGTAGAGCTCTCAAGTCCTCTGCAATCCACAGTTTGGGATTTGCTGAGTTCTATGTCTTGGTCTAATACAGTGGTTCCCAAACTGGGGGGTGCTGTGTAAATGCAGGGGTGCACGATATTAGAAAGACCTGCCATATAAAACAACAGTGCTTAATATTGTGATAATGATAACACATCCTGCAATAAATAAAACCAGTTTGCTTTCTGACTGTAATTTTCCAAAAACACTTGTTAAACCTACTCTAATAAACATTTTCTAGCATTAACTCTGTGCATTGTGTAAATAACTTCAACACAGTGTCTCTAATACTGACTAACAGACTGATGAGCTTGAGCCAACGCTTTCTAGTGGCTAAGAGCAAAAATCATTCAGATTTACTGATGTTGCTCATCTCACCTGTCACCTTAGCAGGTTTTCTAACTGCGACTGTGCACCACCTGGCTCGTAGTTTTACTGATGCTGCGTTCAATGCGGCAAAAAAACAAAACAAAACAAGGACATTGCAGATAAGCTATGGAACGATTGACTGGTTAAACGCGGAGAAGTTGGTGTTAAATCACTGGACAGTTCTCCCCCGCGCCCCTCCGGGGAGAACAAGTTACAAGGACAGCAGTCGTAACATGAAACCTCCGTTAAACACGATGTGAACGAGGGCTGACTCGTGGCGGACACACACACACACACACACACACACACACACACACACACACACACACACGGTGTTTCCGGTGCCTGCTGAACTAGCGAGTGTGCTCAGCATAAAAGTAGCTCGTGAGATGAAAAAGGCTGGGCACCCATTAACTCGCCTCGCCTTCTTCCGCTTATCCGGGTCCGGGTCGCAGGGGCAGCATTCCAAGTCGGGCAGCCCAGGCCACCTTCTCCCCGGCCAAGTCCACCAGCTCCTCAGCTGGGACGCCCAGGCGTTCCCAGGCTAAACTGAAGATGTATTTCCTCCAGCTTGTCCTGGGTCGACCTGGGGGCCTCCTGCCGGCAGGACATGCCCAGAACACCTCCCGAGGGAGGCGTCCAGGAGGCATCCTTACCAGATGCCCGAACCACCTCAACTGGCTCCTGTCGATATGGAGGAGCAGCGACTCTACTCAGTCTCTCCCAGATGTCTGAGCTTCTTACCCCATCCCTAAGGCTGAGCCCGGCCACCCTGCGGAGGAAACTCATTTCAGCCGTTTGTATCCGCGATCTCGTTCTTTCGGTCATTACCCAAAGTTCATGACCACAGGTGAAGATTGGGACGTAGACCGACCGGTAAATCGAGAGCCTTGCTTTCTGGCTCAGCTCCCTCTTCACCACAACAGACCGGTTCAGCGTCCGCATCACTGCAGATGCTGCCCCAATCCGCCTGTCGATCTACCGCTCCCTCCTTCCCTCACTCGTGAACAAGACCCCGAGATACTTGAACTCCTCCACTTGAGGCAGGACCTCTCTCCCGACCTGGAGTTGGCAATCCACCTTTTTCCGGTCAAGAACCATGGCCTCAGATTTGGAGGTGCTGATCCTCATCCCAGCCGCTTCACACTCGGCTGCGAACCTCCCCAGCAAGAGCTGAAGGTCAGAGCTCGATGAAGCTAGGAGGACAACATCATCCGCAAAAAGCATTCTCCTGTCACCAAACTCAACACCCTCCACACCACGGCTGCGCCTAGAAATCCTGTCCATAAAGGTTATGAACAGGACCGGTGACAAAGGGCAGCCCTGGCGGAGTCCAACCCTCACTGGGAACAGGTCCGACTTACTGCCGGCTATGCGGACCAGACTCACACTCCTCTGGTACAGGGACTGAATGGCCCTTAACAAAAGACCATCAACCCCATACTCCTGGAGCGCCCCCCACAGGGTGCCCCTGGGGACACGGTCATAAGCCTTCTCCAAATCCACAAAACACATGTGGATTGGTTGGGCAAACTCCCATGACCCCTCCATCACCCTAGCGAGGGTAAAGAGCTGGTCCACAGTTCCACGACCAGGACAAAAACCACCTCCTCCTTGAACCGTCACCTTATCGTGGTGGAGGAGTTTGAGTGCCCTAACGATCCTAGGAGCTATGTTGTCTGGGGCACTTGTGCCCCTGGTAGGGTCACCCATGGCAAATTGGTCCTAGGGGAGGGGTGAGACAAAGAACGGTTCAGAAGACCCTACATGAAGAAAACATCAAAGAGTTTGAGTACCCGGCCCGGAGGGTTACCGGGGTCCCACCCTGGAGCCAGGCCTGGGGTTGGGGCCTGTGGGCTGGTGGCCGGGCCCAGCCCGAACCGGAGACATGGGCTCATCCAACTGTGGGCCCACCACCTGCAGGAGGAGCGTGAAGGGTCTGGTGCAATGTGGATCGGGTGGCAGACCGAGGCGGGAGCTTTGGCGATCCGATCCCCGGACGGGAAAACTGGCACCCATTAACTGATCGATGTAAGCATTGTTTCTACCAATAAGAGACACACGGGAAAGATATGTTGCACATTTAGCTGTCAGTTGTGTCCGATACACACTGAAGCTACCAGAGCAGTCTGATCCGACAGGTCATGATCAGACCACCGGTTCAGAATCTCTCCATCCTACTACAAACACCGGACGCCTGGCGAGTCGCAAACTGAGAATTTCTGGTTTTCTTCTTCTTCTTTGTGTGGCTTATTAGCGGTAGCACCACTGGCTTCCAGCTATCAGAGGCCATCAGACTCTGACGGCCCGTCCATAGGGGGCGCTCGGGCGCCGCCCCACCAGACCCAAGAGGAAGAAGAAGAGAAATAGGGATCACAAAATATAAAAAACTAACATAAAAATAAAACTAAACGAGCCATCCATTATATATACAGTAAGTGCTGTGTATAATCTGCATTTAGGTGTAGTTTAGAAAGGTTTTCTTACTATTTTTTACTGGACCGATAGGTCGTGTTTCTTTGGGTTCTACTGCGCATGTCTGGACGGGACGCCGTCCCAACATAGCGCATTGTTTTTTGCCCCTGACGCATGCGCACTGGCAAATTTTTCCTGACGCATGCGCACTGAGTGCAAAAAATAGGAGATCGCTAGGGACGCAGGTCTTCAGCGTCCCTGTGTGACATGCGCACAACAGCAGGAGTCTGGAGTGTTGCTCAGACCGAAACCGGAAGTTCTTGCTCTCTTTTTAATGGAGGGTAGAAAATGGACATTTATTCAAAGAATCCTTCATTCCTGCTTGTGAAAACAAGCCGAATGATTCCATTTGTCCTGATTTCATCAACTCAATGGTGAGTGACTTCGTTTGTTTGTTTCTTTTTCTTAATGACTATGTGTCTGTCACGGATTTTCCCATTCAAAAACCCCATAGGCAGAGCTAGCCGCGGCTAGCAGTGCTAAGTCCTGATGAATGAATTTATACCTTAAATAGCGATATGTGTTTGTTGAGGTGTATGCCGAATGTTAGAGAAATACAGGTACTGCTCGTTGGTTTATGTAGTTTAGCCCGTTTTTCATGCATTTTCTCTACTTTTCATTAAATTATTATGGCGTTTTAAGGAAGTTTGGTCTGACTGGGTTTGATGGGACTTATCAGTGGATTTGACTTTATTTTGTTGTTAATTCACTTCAATAGTTGAGCTGATTGTCATGACTTGCTTGGTTACTGGTTGTTGGCTGAATTGTAACATTAATTATCTGACTGTATTAGTTAGAGGTGGATTTATTTGTTTGTGGTGTCAGTAGAAAGCTAATTGTGAATATTAAGTAATGTTTTTGATTTTGCCAGGTTGTTTTTTCCTTGAAACTTTTACAACTTCTGTTGTGACCACATTTTGGTTGTTTTTTATTTGTATCTGATTATATTGATATTATTCTAAGGTCTCCTCATGAAGACTTTATGATTTCTTTACTGTTTGATGTTTAGAATTAGACCTAACAGCTCCACATTTCTAGAGAACTGGTGGTACTAGGGATTTTTACCAGAAAAATATTCAGTCAGATGAAAATATTATCATTCCCTGCCCAAGTGGTGATATGTGATTTTTTTTTTTTTTTGCGCATCTGAAAACTGACTAGCAAAAATGCGCCCCACCCAAAAAAAATTTCACCAGCCGCCACTGCGTCAGAGAGGCGGACAACTTCAGATTTCGGAGTTTTACTCAGCGTGTTTTATGGCCAAAACTTCTCGGGAATAAACTAAGTCAAATTTAAGACTTGACTTCATTAAATTTTAGACGTTGGACAAAAATTTGGGCGTTTCTTAGACTTTTTATGCCTAAAATTTTACGTCATGAATTTTAGACTTTTTTAGTCTTTTTTAGACCCCGCGGGAAGCCTGCACCAGTCATTGAGAAGATGAGAGATTAAATATGTCATTTTTATTAAAAAAAATAAACCTTTACATTTTTTATTTTCATTTTCTCGAAGAGTTGTTCATGTTTTAAAACCCATTTTGCACAGATGCGTTTTTTGACATTTCTATTGAGCTGTAAAAGTGGTTAGTTTTTGTTCTTTAAGAAAATGTTCACGTTTATTTAATTGCAGCCTGTAGTCTAATGCACTTACTTTTACTTGTTCAAATTTCTAAGAAGGTTTGAGATGTGAAATAAACTGTAATGGATTTCAAAAATGAGATTTGTCCATTTGGATAGGAGGGGTGCGAGTGGAGGGGTGGGGTGGGGTGGGGGGTAGAACAAAGGGGTGGGGGGGGACCTTGGGAACCACTGGTCTAACAACTGTGGCCTTTTCCATAAAAGTCTAACAGGTGAATTTATGAAGGTGCAGCTGTTTGCAGATGGAAAAAATACAAGGAAAAGCACACATCATAGATTCAAATTCTTCTAGATTTACCTGCCACATCAGCTCTTTACTGTTTTTTTTTTTTTTTTTACCCCGTGTCCTGTCCGGCTGTGGAGCAAACAGAATAATGTCTGAGTGCCAAAAACAAGCCCAACAGTGTTGCTGTTTCAGGTGAGAGGTTACAGCCACTGCTATAAAACTCCTCCTGATTTTCGTTTAAATATAACCCCCAAAATCTTTATTAGAATATTTTTATGGTTGATTGGACACGGAGCCTGAAAGTGAAGGGAAGGGTACAGAAAGAGGGATGGGGGAGAAAGTAAACAGAAAAAGAAGAGAACAAGAGACGTAAAGAATCCACTTCTAGACCTGTAAATAAAGCCCAACCAAACAAGCAACCAAAACAGGAAGAAAAGATACAACAGCAACAAACAGCATATGAATATACAACAGTTGTGATATTCTTCAAATGTATACGTATACACCAGTTCAAGAGAGTTCAGTGTCAACCACAGCCCCAGTCAATGTGTCTGAAAACACCTGAGTCCATTTTTATGTGAACACCTTGTGATCACCTGTGTGTATATATGCGCGCTTTTGAATGTAAGGTTTCTCTATTGAAACATTCAATAACAAGTTCGAGGAGCCACAGACCCGTCCCCAAGGCCCACGGAGGACGCGGAGGAGGTCCAGGCCCCAGACGTCCAGAGGCCACCCAGGGCACGGACACCCCAGGGAGATCCCCGCCAGGGCAGCCGCTAAACTCTCCCCCAGAAGGCGCAGAGGCTCACCCCACGTGGGCCTCCCGGCAGTCGCCGCGCTAGAGCCCCTGGGGGGTCGCGGCTAGGAGCTCACAGGCACCGCCTGCAGCTGGCCATCCAGGGTAGATCTAGCTGGAACCAGAGACCCGAGAACCAGGAGCGAACCAGCCCCAGCAGAGGCCCGACCACCCCCGGGGGCCCAGATCCCACCAGGCAGCCACAGGAAGAAGAGCAGGCAGACGCCCCCAGCACCCAGCCCCAGACCCCAAGACACCCCAATACGCCAGCAGAGAAAGGCACCACCAATGCCGAGGCGCAGCCAGGGAGGATAGTCTCTGCCGAGGAGGGCCTAGCATGTCACAGAAAGAGGGGGGGACGAAACCTGACAGAAAAACAGTCACACACAGACACAATCACTCTCCCTCCCTCATGCGTGCACACACACATTCCTGCAAACACACCAAGACACACAATAGACGCTATACACCCACTCTCGCTCCCCATGCACACTCTATGTTCAGGACCAGGGACCAGCGCCCTAAGGGTGAAGCCGGCCCTGAGATCCTGAAGATGGTCCCTCCCTTACTGAAGTGGGGATAAGCAGACCACCGCGCACCCTGCCGCAGCCGAGCAGCCCCCCACCGCAGACCCCGACCAGACGGCCCGCTCCACTCCAGGCCCCAGGCAGCAAGCAGAGAACAGGGGTGTGTGAAGACCCCAAGTCTCCCCCCACCTGCTCCAATGTGGTGTTGATGCGTATTGTAGTAAGATGCTTTTAAAAAGAGTGGGGGGCGGCCCGCCATCCCCCGCCCTGGATCCTAAGTGTCTAAATGCGTGAAGGTGGGTAATGACACCGGAGGAGAGGTTAGCCGGCTAGACCTCCCTCCCGCCCGGGTATTACTGGGTGTAATTTCTCCAAAGACCCTAGATGCATAATGTAAGAATGTCTGGGGTGGAAGTGTTTAAATTGTGCATTAAAATTGGGCCACAGGCTGCCACAGGACTGCAGAGATGGTGTTACACACCCATGACGTAACCGTGATCCAAAGCCCTGTGTGTGTGGTGACGTGACGAAGCAGAGGGAGGGAAAAATCCAGGGATGGGGAGGCAAGACTGGGGGGACAAGCCCTCCCAGGGAGCCAGCTCCCCCGCTGGCCCCAGTAAGCACCCCCATTCCCCAAAAACCACCCAGGGCAGGGAGATCGCCGGCCCACCCATCCAGGTCCACGGCAGGAGCCCCAGACAGCGCCACGGAGTCCCCCACCCCCACCCCAGCAGGGTAACTATACCTCCCTCAATCACGCACATAGTAACTACAAACTTACATAGACACCCAGGCAAAGCGCCCCCCCCCCCTAGACCCAAGACTCCTCCCCCCCAGTGCAGATGGAACCAGCCCCACATGGCTAGGTGGTACAATGGCCCACCAGCACACTAAACGCCCCAGAGCCAGGGCCAGACACCAGCCCCTCTGCCAGCAACACGCCAAGCAGAACCCGAGCCCCCGGGACCACCACAGGCCCCAGCCAGAGACGGCCCGCCCCAGAACCCGAGCCCCCAGACCCCCCCGGAATGACCCAGCCACCCAGCAGCTACCTGCAGCCACCGCCGCAGAGCACCCCAGACCCCAGACACGGCCGCCAGAGGGACATCAGCTCTTTACTAAGATATGATCTGATGTGATGAAGATATGATGATTCATGCTTTTGTCACCACTCGTCTGGATTACTGTAATGCACTGTATATAGGGGTCAGTGCTTTGTCCATTACTCGGCTCCAGAGGGTACAAAACGCTGCAGCTCGTCTTTTAACAGGAACACATAAACATGAGCACATTACCCCTGTTTTAGCATCACTTCACTGGTTGCCTGTTCATTTTAGAATTCATTTTAAGGTCCTTTTATTTGCTTTTAAGGCCCTCCATGACCTCGCCCCGTCCTACCTCTCTGAGCTGCTACAGCCTTATGCGCCCTCTCGCTCCCTCAGGTCAGCTGATCAGCTGCTCCTGAGGGTTCCTAGGACCCAGCGGAAGCTTAGAGGTGATCGTGCTTTTGCTGTAGCAGCGCCTAGCATGTGGAATGACCTGCCCGTGGTCATCAGACAGGCCTCTTCTCTGAGTCACTTTAAATCACTCTTGAAGACTCATCTCTTCTCCTTGGCGTATAGCTAGATGATGATTTTAGTGTCTTGGTTTTAGTTTTTGATTTTATCTTTTGTATTTTATCATACGGCTGTTTTTATGTATTATGTGTGTTTTTGTCCCTTTTTTGTCTTTTACCTTTTCTGTTGTTTTGTTTTTATCTTGTTTTATTGTGCAGCACTTTGGGCCTGTACTGGTTGTTTAAAGTGCTTTATAAATAAAGTTGGATTGGATTGGATGATCTACATGACATCATGGTGACTGCATCGTCCACTGGTCCATTTGGCCATCTCATCCAGCAGAGTGGCTTCAGGTGAGCCAAAGGATCAAAGGATTCAAGACCACAGATGTCAAAATGGTCTGATCATGGACTTGTTGAAGCAGCGTGGTATATCACACGTCTCCAGTTGACCTTTTAACATAACTGACCTCTGTTCTGTTAGCATAACTTGATGATGGTTCAAGCATTTTAACTTTTCTGGTCCTCAATTTTCTAAAGGATCAACAGTTAAATCAGCAGTTTGAAAAGACAATCGCCTCGTTTAAATCCCATAATGTGAGTCATGTTTTAGATCAGCTGACAACCAGCTGCCAAATGCACATGACTTTGTCCATGTCCTGCCTGAACAAACACAATGCTTCATTAGCTTGTTTTATCTATTCTTCTTTCAAGTCCCAAAATGGCTAGAATTATTCACTTTACAACTCAAAGTTCTGCTTTCCCTTCATGTGCTAATCCCAAATAAGCCCTAATGTCAAATACCTTTATCTGATTCTCTCACTGCCTTGGGAAAAGCAAGTGCCATTTTTGGAGAACAAGTCCTCAGAACAAAGCAGAAAATTCCATCAGTAGAGGTAAAAAGTTATTTTCTTCTCTTGAAGAGAAAGTGATTTAACACGAAACTTGATCATCTCTAAACAACAGGATGAGAATGCTTGTTTCACTTTATTGTTGAAGGAAGGAAATACTAAGATATTACATCACATGGTAGGACATGTTTGGGCACAAAGAGTTTAAACCAGGTTTTCTATTTAAAATTCACATCCTAGACCTGTCAGTTTAATGAATGCAGGGCTGCCTGGTATCTTGTTTGTCTTTGAGGTGCATAGGAAACAGGTTTTTCTGTAAAGAAGGCTCAAATTTATGAATTGCATTTCAATATCTCATGGAATTACCACATAACAAATGATCCTTTTTTTTCTAAGTTAGAAAACATCTCAAACGCTCATCTCCTGATCTGGAAACCAACCATAAACAGGCCTATATTTCATCACCCTCGGATTAGTGCACACCGTTTGTTTCTCCTGCTGCAGCGCTGTCAGCCCAGAGGCAGGATCACAAGGAAACACACTCGCTTCCTGTAACAGCTTTCCCTTAATTTAGGAGATCTAACAGTTTTGTAAAACTAAATGAGACTGGTTCTCAAGTTACATCATCTACTTCAGGACTTCTCATACATCAGAGCAGCTGTTATTTAATCTAAAAGTGACCAGGAGGTCTGAGTGAGATGCTTTCAGAAAACCTGCAGTTAAATATAAAATATTCTCTTTAAAATGTCATTGACCATGAAATTTAGTTTGTAGATTCAGTTTCTAACAAAACAAGATTTTTTAAGTTTTAAAACCATGAACGGGTGTTTTCTTTGAATGATTCATACAATCAGAGCCTCCTACTAATGAGCAAGCATTTGTAATGTAACCATAGAATTAAACATGTAACTTGATTCAAAGGAAATGTTCATTTCTCCACATAAAGGAAATTACAGGCTAGTTTGCAATCACTTTTTTCTTTTACAGTTTTACCGTACTGTTTAGTCACTTTTAATGCACCCATTCCAAAACTACCAAATTTGGATCTCTGTGTTGGTCAGCTTTGCAGATATTTAGGGCGTTTTCACAACTGCAGTGTTTAGTCCATTTAAGTCAAACCCAGACAGGGCTTTGGTTTGTTTATTCAGGGGTGAATGGAGCCACTCAGCACCACTGGGCCCTCCTGACCACCACCAGCATACATGGAAGTCTTGCCCAAGGACACAACAACAAAGTAACCCAGCCTGAACTGGCATCAAACCTACAACTCTCCGGTCACCAGACGGCCACTCTACCTATGAGCTACACACTCCCACACAGTATACAGAATACAGTAACTGTACTAGGATGGAACAAAAGAACCATATCTAGACCCATTTCAGGAGGCGGCCTTGGTTCTAAATGAACGCCACAGTCTTTTGTTTACAATGTAAACATAATCCAACCTCTCATCTGACACAACAGCCGGTGCTCTCCTGTAGCCAGGGATGTGCTCTCACACACACACACACACACACACACACACACACACACACACACACACACACACACACACACACACACACACACACACACGCACACACACACACACCAGTAGCTACTGAGTGGCTCCTTGGTAACATCAATTACCTCACAGATATTTGAGCAGATGATTTATCAGCTATGACTCATAAAAACACTGATGTTTGTAATTATTGATTAATGCTCAGAGAGAGGAGGTTAGACCATGTTGTGGACTCGTAGGGCAGCAGTGACTCAAGCAGTAGAGCGGGTTGTCTAATAATTGGAGGGTCAGCGGTTCAATCCCAGCTCTTGCCAAGTCACTTTGTCACTGTGTCCTTCAGCAAGACACTTCACCCACGTTGGCTGTGTGTGAATGTTGATGTAGGTCAGAAGGACGATGGTGCAAGATGGTAGCCTAGCTTCTGTCAGACTGTCCCCGAGCTGCTGTGGTTACTGATGTAGTTTACCTCCACCAGGGTGTGAGTGAGTGCAGGTGTGTGAATAAGGGATTATCTGTAAAGCACTTTGAGTTTCCTTGGAAAGAAAAGAACCCAGCACCTTCCTCCGGTCTATTTCTATTCTATAGACAATCTGACCAATCAGCTGTAATGTTGTCTTTTGTCTTGTTGTAGGTTTTCACTGTGAAAGAAACAGCAGGAAGATGAAGTTAACAACATTATGACCTGAGTGGACTGAGGAACCCAGCTACAGGTGTGAAAACACTCTACATGGATACTTTTTGAGATGTGTATTTATCAGTGGGGGTGGACATAATGAGGGTGTTTTTTATTATGGTTGATGCACCTCAGATTGGAATGAATGCTTTGATTTGCCTCCAGAAATATTAATACATTTCCTTTGGATGGCGTGAAAGTGCTGCATTTTGATGTTGCTATTTGATATTTGTAAATCATCAAATATTTATATGTAAAACCATGTCCTGTAAACCTGACAGCTGTGAAATAAAATAACGTTACACCAACTGATAGGAAAACCTAAGTGATTGGAGTCATTTTAAGATGACAGCATTTAACAGTTAGCTCAACACATAAATGCTATTTCATCAGACATAATAGGAGTTATGATCACTATTATATTTTTCTCTATCCTCCGAAATTCTTCACCCCGCTCATCACAGTCACCTGGCTCTGTTCATGCATGCAGTACTAGGACTTAGTGTAATAAATAAGAATAGATCAATTATTAAAAACATCCTCGCCACTCATTGAACTCAACATGTGTTTAATTTGAGCGGGAAACAAATCAGCTGGACAGGTAACCGTGTGAGTTTTCAGATATCAGCAGCCTTTTGTTAACTTTGACATTAACAAAGCTGAACAGGCTTTGTTGATTGTGAGGAACAAAATAGGGAAGGATGACAGGCTGCCTCGGTGGACAACAAAAGAAACGTAGGCTGGTGCAAAATGACAGTAATACTGTTATTTGCACTTTCTCACATCTTTTAACACGAACATACATATTGGTATTAATAGACTTAATAAAGAGTGACTTGTTCTATCCATTTGTCTGGAGATTTGACAAGTAGCATTAAAGTAATTATCGCTGGAAATGAATTAACTAACCTTTTAGAGTTTTTTGCAGGTGGTGCTTGAAGAACACTGAGAGCAACACAGTGACAGTTGGGGTGAAGAAGCAGGGAAACATCATCAAAGGCAATTAGCATCTTTTCCTTATTTATCTTCCTGCATGTCCTCATAGTTTTAAAAATCACTCCAATAAAAAAACAATGCTGCTGTTAAATCATCTTTCTTTGAAATCTTTTGTGTTTTTTTATGGATTCAAGTGGAACTGTCATATTTGCTGTCAAATCATTTCAAACAAGCTGAATTTGCACACATTACTGATGATTTGACACATTGATTACATTTATTCAGCGAGGCTCATTTAATATGCCAGTCTTCAGTTTGATGACGACACTTCATGAATACATCAGAGGGCAGAAATAATGCACTGTTCTTGGTTTGTTTCTATGTGAAAACTATGAACGTTTCCAGGTGATGAGCACTCATCCACCTGTTAGACATTATATTAGGCAGCAGAGGATATGCAATGAGGGAGTTTGTATAAGGAGAAACACATAAGGGTTACCGCTGTAAAATCACATCATCTTATGAGCTTAGGAGGTGAACTGAACCATCTTAGCTTCTATGTGGTGGTTTGTTATGTTAGCCGTTCATGCCTGAAGACCTCCTGAGCTCACAGGGCTGTGAACCTGGTGAAGCTCACTCAGGCTTATGACATTTATGTTATGCAGTACATGCTGCCAGTTAGCTGCTAATGCATATTTCACAAATATCTTACTAGAATTTCTATAGCAACAGTAGGCCATTAATCTGGATGGCATTGTCTTTATTATTATTTTATCTCTGCTGGTAAATATGCATGTTTATGCAATGTTCGCAACACTGACTGGTATTAATGAGCATAAAATACAAAGGTTACATTTATATCCAAACACAAAGCATTTTGGCCTCAGATAGGTCATTATTATTATCACAGTAGCTATTTAATATACATGTTGCACTGATTTCTCATCAACTCTATTGCTCTAATCTGATAATTAGCAAATAGCTAATACGTTTACTGTTTGTTAATTATCAGATTGTCTGCTCTAGTTGATTGATTCTTTAATGACCACACAGCAGAGCTGGTGGTCAAGCTGTTTTTTTTACAGTACAGTGTGGTTTGAACAGGCTCCAGCATTAACATATGACACAGTTAGACAAAAACAACACATAATATATAAGTGTCCAATGCGTATGGACCCAGCTTATCGGCTCTCCTGGTTCAGCATCTTTATGGCAGTGGGTATGAAGCTGTTCTTAAAGCGGGATGTTCTTGAAGCCGTTGCCCTGTAACACCTTCCAGATGGGAGTAGTTGAAAAGCATTGTGTGCCGGGTGAGTGGGGTCAGAGATGATCCTGTGTGCAGTATTCAAAGTCCTTTTGCGGTGTAGCAGGTTGAGGGAGGGTAGGGGTAAGCCGGTTATTTTTGTTGCTCTATTGATGATTCGTTGTAAAGTTTTTTGGGAGAGCTTGTCGAGAGCACTGTGCCATACTGTGATAGATGAAGTCAGAATACTTTCAATAATGGCTGTGTAGAAACGATGCAGAAGGTGGGGTCGTACTTTGAAGTTTTTGAGTTGTTTGAGATGAAAGAGTCTTTGCTGGGCTCTTTTGTGAATGTAGTCTGCGTGTGTTTTCCACTTGAGGTTATTGCTGATGTGGGTTCCAAGAAGTTTGAATGTGTCTGAGATGGAGATGGGTTCATTTTTTATGTACATTTGAGCTTTAGGGGGTGGATGATGTCTCAGGTCGACGATGAGTTCTTTTGTTTTTGATGTATTGAGTAAAAGATTATGGTCTGTGCACCAGGTCACTGCTTGGTTGATCTGTGCAAAGTACTCTGTCTCCTTGTTGTTAGTTATGAATCCTATAATAGTTGTGTCATCTGTGTACTTGTATATCTTGACAGAGTTATGATGGGTTATGAGCTGATTTGTGTAGAGGGAAAATAGCCAGGGTGAGAGAACACAGCCTTGGGGTGTACCTGTACTGAGTGACATAGGGGATGATATGTTGTTATTAATCTTCACCCTTTGTTGCCTTTTCCAGAGGAAGCTGTGTATCCAGTTACAGATGTGTGTGCTGATGTTCATATCCTGTAATTTGTTGATGAGTTTGTCCAGATTTATTGTATTGAAAGCAGAACTGAAGTCCATGAACAGGATACGGACATATGTGTTTGCAGATTCCAGATGGTTCAGTGTGTGGTGGATTGCTAAATTCACAGTGTCCTCAGCTGATCTGTTTGTTCTGTATGCAAACTGGCATTGGTCCATGTGAGGGGCAGTGACAGTTTTCAGGTGTTTGAGGATGATACGCTCAAATGATTTCATTACCGCTGAGGTCAGGGCAATGGGTCTATAGTCATTAAGGCATGAGATGGTTTTGGGGACTGGGATTATAATAGATTCTTTTAAGCATTGTGGTACTAAGCTTTGATGGAGGGAGGAGTTGAAAATGTTGGTGAAGACCTCGTCCAGCTCTGTGGCACAGTGATGGAGGACAGAAGGGCTGATATTGTCTGGGACAGCAGCTTTTGCCGTTTTCTCATTAGTATCCGCTCTACTGTACTCGGCCCGGTTCAAACCTTTCACATACGGCCCACATGTCCGGTTTTGGAGCCGAGCCCATACTTTTTCTCGACCCTGCTCCTCGATGGTACGAGCGGGGCCACTCCGCCTGGCTACACGCCCACTGCGGACTGATTGGTCGGCTGAAGTCTCATGCTTACCTACAGGCTTGGCTTGCGTCTTCAGACCCGCTGCAGCAGCTGAACGGCTTCCTGCATCATGCGACACATTATTTCATGCTGTTCACAGAGCTGGCTCCCCATGAGCTCCGGCCACAACTGGAGTACAATAATTACAATAATTATAATTTCCACTAGGTTATCCATTGTTTTCGCCATCTGTGTGATCCGGTAGTCCGCTCACAAATGCTTTTTGTTTATTAAGGACTGGTGCTCATGTGTGATGTCACGGATTCACCCCCCACCCCCCCACCCCCACCCGCCACTTTTTTGCGGCACTTTTAAGGTGTCGCCCATCTGCTCGCTCGCTTCCGCGTTCCTGAGATGACAGTGAAGAATCATCCTGGACCGTGTGGGGGCGAGCTGATACTATCAAACCGAGTAGAGCGGGTACTAATGAGTAAGCAGCTTTGTTCCTCTTAAGGCTCCTGAAGGTGTTCCGGACTTCATCCTCATGAATGATAAAGGGGGGGTGGGGGGGGGGGGGG
>SSNR01000096.1:468866-487544 GCA_006937965.1 Callopanchax toddi | reverse complement strand
AAAGGGGGGGGGGGGGGGGGGGGGGTAGAGAGTCAGGGGGAGATGGTGGTGGTGTGGTTTGCTCAAACCTACTATAGAAGAGATTGAGGGTATCTGGAAGCTGTTCGTCATCCTCAAGGCTGGAATACACCGGATACCTCAGCGATGCGCCACCTCGTGGCTGCGGTGTTGGTGAGTCTTGTACTAACACAAGACGCGTTCCTGACACAGGTCACCATAGGACGCTGCTTGAAAAATCGCGCAATAGTCACAAGATCACGCAGGAATTGAAAACTGGAAGCAGGAAGTGAATTCTTTGTTTATATGTGATCAGAGCTGCCGTCGTGTGTTGTGGGAATCTAATTCTAATTCTTTCAAAATGGGCAAGTAAGCTATTTAATGGAGCTGTTGTTTATGTGTGCCATAATGTTTGTGGCGGTTTCTTTCTGTGTGCCATAATAGGAGCCGTCCTGCGTCGTAACATCAGTGTCATAGTAATGCCGGTATCAGAAAGTACTCAACATGTCGTGACACAGACAGCACTGCACAGCTGCGACTGGCGCAACCTTTAAAACTGGTGCAAATCTTTAGTGCGACGGCGGCGCCTCACGTTTCTGGGACGCATTGTGGCGATCTCCGTGTGAGTGATCTGACGGACTAAAATGGGTTTTAATCAAAATAACGGCGCGGAAGTGAAGTGGCGCAGAAGCTGAGGTCTCCGGTG
Organism: Callopanchax toddi; assembly: GCA_006937965.1. NCBI lineage: Eukaryota > Metazoa > Chordata > Actinopteri > Cyprinodontiformes > Nothobranchiidae > Callopanchax > Callopanchax toddi. Next base: position 486,841 of record SSNR01000096.1, on the reverse strand, counting down.
TATTCCAGCCTTCAGATGTGGGAGGAGGAGTCCTTTTGTAGTTGGTCATGTTCTGGAGTTCCTTCCAGATAGAATATGAGTCACTGGTTCATTTGTTCTTCCTGTTTGGTGGCATAGTTAGATTTTGCTCTTCTTATTGCAGATCTCAGCTTGTATTTTGCAGTTTTGTAACTTTCTTTATTTCCTGTGAGATGAGCTGTATTTTTAACAAAGTTTCATCTAAGGAAAATACCACCTTAAATTTATCAGTGTTTTTCCATGTCTGCGTGTACTTAAAGCGGCTCTCTGGAGCATTTTTCTCTGTATCAAAGTTTTCTAAATGTTTTAAATGATATTTCAGGTCTAAACTATGATCTATGGGTTGAGTTCCACAACATCTGTCATTCTGATGAAGACCCTCCTTCCTCCTAGAGACCCCTTTCCATTATTTCTTGCCGCCGACATTTTTCAGCCAATGAAATTCAAATTTCTGCATTCTCTCAACATGCACGCGCATCGACCAAACCTGTACCAGTAGGGGGCGCTGTCGTACAGGACGCTCCGTGTGTTTCTCTCTTTACAGTCTCGTTCACTGAGGACTCACAGCTCATTTCTACTAAAAACCTACCCATTCTCCAGCTAAAGACGGATTTATTTTTATTTTTAAACCTTTCACCTCACAGAATGGCAAGGTTTGACAGGATTACGCGTTTATTTTGGTCAGAAAGTTCATCCAGGGCCGAGTCAAGTTCAGCTTCAGAGTCCAGCAGCAGCTCTCTGCTAACAGAGCTAATATCAGAAGCAGCAGGGACAGAGAGGGCTCATCAGACCCTCATAGTGTTGGAATAAGATTGTGAACTGTGAGTGATTAAACCCTACACATTGAGCTGTACAGCTTATGCCCGAAGTATATGCGCCGTGTGCACACGCGACCGGACGCGCGTGTCGAGATGTTTTGAGGAGGAGCCTTTGGACGCTAGATTCAAAAACTGCTCTCTTGCTGAAATAATCCAGAGTGCGGCTTTAATAATTTAATATTTGCCAGTAAATCTGTAGAAATCTAAGACTCAAGGACAGATGAAATGTCAACGTCTCAAATCTAAAGTCATGATGTCAGACACTGTGTGGCTAAATTCTAATCAATCACTTCAGTAGGACACTGGAAATACAAGAAAATTACATTTCTGAGTTCAAAATAAAGAATCAGATAAACCAATGATCTCATGCTGGAGTCAAACACATTTCTATAAACACAGTTCAGTTAATTTAATATGTACGGTTTTCTTTACACTTTACTTCCAATTTCCCCTTCTTTAGGCAAATATCTTTAAACAATCCTGATTTATCATTACTTAATATTATAGAATCATGTTTTATTTTGAAGTGAACGCTACACGTCCCTGTCAGCCTTCTTTTTACTAGGATAAAATATAAAGTTAGTTTTTTTGTTTCCAGTTTAATTATCTGTTTTCTCCTCTCTAAGCTTTGTTTCCTTTAAAGGGCACAGGCTTAAATTTTTCAGATATAGCCAGAAGGTTGCTGAAGTCCCAATCCTCTTTCCCACAACTGTTTATTTAATCCTTTGTGTATATTTTTTTTACAAGCTCACCCCTCAATCACCCTCTTTCTGTCTCCCTCTGCTCCTCAGACTCTGACACTCCATCAGTCTGTTGCCTTAGTTGGGGGGGATTTGTGCAGCGATATCACTGGTTTTACAGGAGGTTTAAATTGCGAAGGGACAGGGCTAGGAGAGATTTTTATTGATCAAATGTGAGTGACGTGAGTGGATTACTTTGACAGGGTCTGTCCCTGAGCTGTGGCTAGTATTAACCTATATCGAACATGCATTCCCAATTACATTTGTAAAGGATTTTCTGTGCAGCCCTCCACAAACCACAATTATTCCAATATGTCTGCAGAGTATTTGTTTTGGTAACAGCTTAGAACACAGCATATATGATTTTTAAACAATAAATTTGTGCACATTACTTTGAAAAAAAAGATGAGAATAACTTTGATTGTTGTAGCAAAAGAGCCTCAAAATCAACAAAGTTTAAAAAGTTTCTTGATTCTATTAAGATGTTTGATTAGTTTCCATGTCTTTGTTGTGCTGAAAAATGTCACTCAAAGCCATTAGATGTTTATAAAAGTATTATCTGCAGAATCTACCTTCAAATGTGTATGATATTATCACATGAGAATAAATTAATTAACGTTAACAGGGGAGAAAAAGGTCGCCTCTGGAAACCAGCTGATTTCATCTCCAGTATGTGCTATCTACTTTTATCTGTGCAACAACAAAGCATGTCCTGTAAGCTTCTTGATGTTTTATGTTATTAATGCAGCTTTTTTATTTGGGCATATATGAGAAGACACATTATCCATTTCATTAAGGCAAAAACAAGGTTGTTAATGGATGCAGTGCACACTAGGAGAAATGTGTTTTCTAATTCCCTACAGTACATCACAAGTGTATTATGTGTTTTTATGACATTTTCCATTTGCTCTCAGGCATGAAGCCAAATCATCTTTCAGCCTCTGCAGGATCTCTGATGGATAATGCAGTTGGTGCATGTGAAAACTTTAAGACCTTTTTTAGAAGACACAATGAATGTAGCTGTAATGTAGATTTCTGAGGTAAGTGTACCGTTTACTATGGTGGTAATTGCAGAATGTGCATTGGTCAAATGCTGGTATGACCCTCAGGCAAATTATGAGGCCAGGTGCTGATTTTCCAGTTCTTTAATAGCAGAATTTGTAGAGCTGGTGGGTATAAATGTATGTGTGTGTGGTTCTACAAAACAGAACATATAAAATAATATAAATCACAATTCAATACAAACATATTCAAATTAGTAGGCTACATAACACATAACTGCTAAATACTACCTTGTAAGCCTAACTACTAGCCCAAAAGCCCTTTATGTACAACCTAAACAATAGTTAGCAATAAAAGAAATAAATAAGTTGTTCATTTCTCCAGTCTTGTGTTTCAATCAGTCACAACAGTAAAATAAAGACAGAAAAGACACCTAAATAAGATAAAATTACCAACTCAAAGAGAATCACCAACTCAAGGTCATATTTAGCTTAGCTTAGCCTAGCCATATACAGTATGCTACTAATTAAATGAACTAACAGAAAATGTCTAGAGTAATGACTTTAGCAAATTAAACCAAAATATGCTGTAACTCACCAGTCTTATGGACGCGCACTCTCAGATAAAACAGATAAACCACCTCTGACCATTGATTCTGCTGCGTCACACAACTTTCTGGAACACCATTGTGCATCTGAACATAACTGAGCTCAAAAAACGGCAGTGCCCCCTAGTGACCGGATAAAAAACTACAACACAGTCCTGCCTTCAGAACAGCTGCCCCCAAACTTGCTTCCGCAAGTTTGCAGCATAAAGTTCACTGTTCATCAGTTTCTGGTATGGCAGGTAGCCGGATAAGGCGGCTCACAGGACGTGTGTAGGTATGGTCCTTCACTCTAACTTCCGCAGACCGGATCAGACCAAGGCTGGGAAAACTCTGCTGATCTCTCCAGCGGGCCACGACACTCTGGGTAGTTGAGGATCCACTATCATCACAACAGTGCCCAGCTGGATGGGAGAAGTGTCCTTTTGCCACTTCAACCGTGTTTGCAAAGTGGGCAGGTAGTGGCATATGAACTGTGTCCAAAAGTGGTCAGATAACACTTGACAGGTCCTCCAATGTCGCCGTCCAATCAGCTCTGAGTCATGGTATATCACTTAGGGTAGAGAAGGGTCTAGCCGCCCCATTAGCAACAGATTTGGGGTAATGGGGTTTGGGTCGGCCAAGTCGGATGAGACGTACCCCAGAGGTTTTGAGTTGAGCATTCCCAACACTGTTTGCAGGATTTCCTCGTGTACAACCTGCAATCCCAATGTGGAGGTTAAAGCTACCTTTATGCACCTGATCTCCCGCTCCCAGGATCCTCCAAAGTGTGGTGCGCTGGGAGGGTTGAAACAAAACTGGATCTGATGCTCTGCAAGCTGGGCTTGTAAAGAGGGATGTAGGGCCTTAAAGGTTTCCTGTAGCTCCCTCTCTCCTCCGCGGAAATTTGTGCCCTGATCACACAGTATCTCAGCTGGTTTTCCCAGACGGGAGACAAATCTTCTTAATGTCATCAGGAATGAGTCAGTGTTGACAGCACCTCAATATGAATGGCATGAGTTGTTAGACATTTAAAGACCAGGCCCCAGCGTTTTTCATTCTGCCGACCAATCTTCACCTGCATTGGCCCAAAGCAGTCGATGCCGGTTGAGAAAAAGGCTGGCTGATGTAATCGAAGGCGTGGAAGGGGGAGGCCTGCCATCTTTGGGTTGACAGGCTGGGCTTTCCATCTTTGGCACTCAGGGCAGGAGCGCTGTTCACGCCTTATGGCTTCACAATCCCGAAGGATCCAATATTTCCTTCTCAACTCAGCAAACAATCTCTCTGCTCCTGAGTGTTTCAAATCACTGTCAGCCTGTCGAATAAGTAATCTGGTCATCGGATGTTTTGGGTCCAATACTACTGGGTGAATCACATCAGCTTCCAAATCATGACAGCGTCTGAGTCGACCGCCTACCCTTATGAGTTGTAGTGACTCATCAAATTCTGGTGCCAGGTAGGGATGTCCCGATCCGATCACGTGATCGGAAATCGGCCCCGATCACGTGATTTTGGACTCGATCGGAAACGGACGTCACCTCCTGATCTTGACTCGGGTTTCCTCTACATGCACACTGCCCCGCCAAAATAAAAGCAGCTATGCCTTCAGAAGGAAGTTTGGGTTTTTAAATATATGTTAAACAATCTAAAGCACATGGGATTTAAATATAGTCTATATTTGTGCACATATATTAACCATAATCAGAGTTTTAATCAGTTTCCGCTGGTCCAGGAGGAGGGAGGGACCGGGACCGGGAGACACGCGAACTTATCCAGCAGCGACCGAGTTCGCTGCTCACTACACACCCACCGGGACTCGTCCTCCCCCTGAACGGAAAGCAGCCAAGCACCGACGGGAGTGCTCTGTCTGGAGGAGGCGGAGAGGCCGGCGTGGAGCGAGTCATACCCGCGCTAACTCGTTGTCCCTACGCAGCGTCTCCCTCCAGGCTCAGAGGAGATTCTGCTGAGTGCTGCAGGTACACCACGTCACAACACCCGCCCTCCGTCGGGAAATAATTGAGCGATGTTAAGATTTTTAAAAAGCGCTTTCTGAGGAGGAGTTTCCTGATTAAATGTCGCTCCAAAATGATTTCTCCAAATAGTCTAATTAAGAAGTTGTTCAGAGCTGCTGCAGTCAGAGGATAAAGCAGGAGGAGTGAAGGAGGAGCTGATGACTTAAGAAATGATCCGGGTCATTGTCAGCAAACAAGTTTGTTGTTTCTGGGCAAAAAATGGAGCAGAGTGTTAAAATAATGTTGACATTTTTTCTGCACCTGAACAGCTGTAGGAAAAAAATATTTTCCTCAAAAAGTTACTTTAACCACAAACTAATTTTGTGCACAGAGAATTATGTTAAAGTATTTAAACATATATGGATATGATAGAATATACAGATGGATGGATTTATGTCTGCAGCATGACATCATTTTGTTACTGGTTTGTTTTTATTAGTTAAACATCGACAAAGTAGAACGCAGAAGCAGCTTGAAGCAGAAAGTGTGAGTATGTTTTTGGTCTGGAGGCTTTATAAAGTTGATCACAACAACATATTAAAAAGATCGGATCGGGACTCGGGATCGGCAGATCTTCAAAATCTAATGACTCAGACTCGGACTCAAGGGCAAAAAAACCTGATCGGGACATCCCTAGTGCCAGGGTAAGTAGACAGCTGGATGAGTGAATAGATTTTCCAGTGGTCAAGCACTGGATCTCATCTGGGAAACTATCTCTTTGAGCAGATTTCAGGAGAATCAGTTCAGCCTCTTTGTAGTGCTCTGCTGTGAGGTTATCATCAGCCGCCCCATGAAGGCACCTGGCAGTTTCTTTCACAAGGTCGTTGAAACTGGTAAACTGCTGTGCATCAGGAAAGGGGTCGGAATCAGTAAATATGACCAAGCAAGCAACTGGTTTACGTTGCTTCTCAGCAGAGTCCTCACATGGTGGAACTGGGTGCTCTGGCCATTGATTTTGAGGGACCTGCAAAAATGAAGGTCCACATGCCCACCAGGCCTGGCTTGTGAGGTCTTGATGCCTTTTACCTCTAGTGAGATCATCCGCTGGGTTGTCAGCTGTTGTCACATAACGCCATGACTGTCTGTCTGTCAGTTCCTGGATTTCGGCTATCCAGGTTCCCACAAATACCTTGAAGTGACAGGAATCTGACTGAATCCATGTCAGGACGGTTGTAGTGTCCGTCCACAATCCCACTCTGGATAGTGGCATTGTGAGCTCTTTGGTCAGCAGGCTGGCGAGTTGAGCCGCAGTCAAGGCCACACATACAGTAGTTCCAGGCATGGCATGGACAACTGACGTTTAGGGGCCACTCTGGACCGATCGGTCAGGAAAGCAACTTCCACCTTCCCTGCAGCATCTTCTGTCCGTAGGTATGCTTCCATATGCTTGTTGTGATGCATCGCAGAAGATGCGCAGCTCTCTCCTACTGTTGGATTTGTCCAGCTCTGGGCTCACATAACAACGTTGTAGGCTGATGTTGTCCAGATGCTGCAGCTCGCTTTCCCATTCTTTCCATGCAGAGAGCAGGTTACTTGGTAAGAGCGGATCATCCCACTCACGTTTTTTGTCCCACAACATCTGGACCAGGACTTTAGCCCTTGTAGTGAAGGGGGCAAGAAACCCCAGTGGGTCATATTGACTTGCCAGAACTCGATAGATGTTCCTCATGGTAGGAGGTGAACCTTCTAACTTTCGGGACTTGTACTGCAGAGTGTCTGAGCAGCACATCCAGCGCAGGCCTAGGACAGGTTCTTGAGGATCCATTTCAGTTTGGTTCAGCCACTGTTCACTGCTCTCTGACCTTAACTCCTTTGGGAGATGGTTAATGAGATCTGGGGTGTTACTGGCCCACTGTCTGAGCTCGAATCCTCCCTCTGACAATAGTGACCGTAATTTGTCCACAACTTCTGTAGCCACGTCTGGAGAAGAGGAACTTTGTAGCCAGTTGTCCACATAGAAATTCTTCTCAATGGAGTCACAAACATCATCTCCCTGGTGGCTGTGATCATGAATGTGTCTCTGCAGTGTAGGGCTGCACGATATTAGGAAAAACTGTGATATTCGATAACAGATGCTATATATAAACAACCCCGTTTTCCCCTGAGCAGTCCAGGTACTGGACACCGCAGCACATCCAGCAAGAAATTCATTCCAAAGACCTGCTAAAACTTTACTAATATGTTGATGCTGCATATCCACTTAATGGGAAAAAGCTCATCTGATCTATAAAAACAATGTTTTCTACCTCAACAGGACCCAAATCCAACACTAAGCAGCTAAATGAAAAAAGTAAAAATACTCTAAATACACACAGAGAAAAACACTGCAGCTATGCAATATGATTCCTATCCACACAAGTTACCATTTAAATTAAAGCCCAAATGATTTCCTTTCTAACAGTTTGTGTTTCATCACTACGACAAAACTCAGTGAACCAGCTGCTGGAGAAAAGGAAAAACAACGTGATTAAGTCAGAATCATAACTTCATTCAATTTAGGATCAATTCAAATGTTTTAACTTCATGTTTCTCTTTATGTCTCAACCTGAACATTTCATGGCTAAATGTCTGATGGACGATCCTCCATTATAGACTCCTGTCCCTCAGATGGACTCCTGTAGTATGGTCTCTAGATCTTTGGCCTTGGCTAAATGTTCAATATTATTGGAAAATATTATAATGTACCAAGCTAATAAAATACCTGACCAATAAACATCTAGAAAATGTTTTAGAATAAATAGTTCTAATTTAAAAGGAACTGAAGTCTTTAAAAACCTGATTAGAATCAAAAAGAAGGAATTGAGTATTTCTGTAAACAGTATAAAATTATGGAAAGAATCAAGGTCATTAAATATATTTTTAAATGTTTTAAATCAAAGGTATGAGGTCATTATGAAAATGTAAATGAAGATGGTGTCTGAGACTACGTTTGAAAGTTAGAACAGGAATGTGTTGGAAACGGATTTCATGTTCTTTCTCAGCTCCTTTTCATTCATATTTATTTTGTGTGTACATTCTGTTTGCTCGTTTTGAATGAAATAATAAGAAGTTAGTTGATCATCATCTCAGCTTCTCTGAGTCTACTAACCTGTTTATAGATTTGAGGAGGAGGGGGGGGGGTGTCGGACCGGGAGCAGCACATCTGATCCGCGTCGTCTCCTCCTGAGCTGTAGTTCTGTCATTAAATCCTTGTTGTCAGTCCTCGTCCTCGTTATTACAGCTGAGATCCGACTACAGCTGACTGCTGTTTTAGTGTCTGGAGCGAGTCGCTGCTAAGCGGTGTAGTTCTCCCCCGTCCCGCTGACGCCGAGTTTATATTTTCATACTTCTGGTTTAATGTGTTCATGTGGTTGAACCACGGGGAGACGTTCAGCGCCTCTTGTAATTCATTTTACCAACTCTTTATTCTGGCAAACACACAAGCGCGCACACACACAACTGCTGGCACGAACACACATACACACAAAAGCAAGCACACGCTGCTCGTACTCCGTGGTTGTCCTGCAGAGGACATGTTTGTAGAACTTCGTCTCTCTTGAAACCAAAGTGTCTCCAAATGAGAGACCTGATATTGTTTTAACCACGAGGTCATCATAGACATTTTCCTCTCTTGTTTTGCTCTCAGCCATTGCAACACGAAGCAAAGCTAACTCAGGTAGCATCAAACAGGTTATGTAGAGGGTGGGCGTAAACGTAAATAGAGCCATCTGATTGGTCACATACTGTATGGGAAGGACTAATGTAAACAAAGCCGTCTGATTGGTCACATATGGGAAGAGCTACAGTACATTTGATTGGTCAAATACTTCCGTATTAGCTTACAAAGAGTTGATTTATAGAACATATGGATACATTTCAACCCAGCATTTATCGCCGTTTTTGACGTCTTTTGTGATAGTCCTACCGCACGTCCTGTTATCGCGATAACGATAAATTTTCGATATATTGTGCAGCCCTACAAGTCACCATTTAAATTAAAGCCCAAATTATTTCCTTTCCAACAGTTTGTGTTTCATCACTACGGCAAAACTCAGTGAACCAGCTGCTGGAGAAAAGGAAAAACAATGTCATGAAGTCAGAATCATAACTTCATTCAATTTAGGATCAGTTCAAATGTTTTAACTTCATGTTTCTCAGAACGTCTCAACCTGAACATTTCATGGCTTAATGTCTGATGAAAAATCCTCCATTGTAGACTCCTGTCTCTCTGATGGACTCCTGTCCCTCAGATGGACTCCTGTAGTTTGGTCTCTAGATCTTTGGCCTTGGCTAGATGTTCAATATCATTGGAAAATATTATAATGTACCAAGCTAATAAAATACCTGACCAATAAACATCTAGAAAATGTTTTAGAATAAATAGTTCTAATTTAAAAGGAACTGAAGACTTTAAAAACCTGATTTAGAACCAAAGAGAAGGAATTTAGTATTTCTGTAAACAGTATAAAATTATGGATAGAATCAAGGTCATTAAAAATATGTTTAAATGTTTTAAATCAAAGGTATGAGGTCATTATGAAAATGTAAATGAAGATGAGACTAAGTTTGAAAGTTAGAACAGGAATGTGCTGGAAACGGATTTCATGTTCTTTCTCAGCTCCTTTTCATTCATATTTATTTTGTGTGTACATTGTTTGCTCGTTCTGAATGAAATAAGAAGTTAGTTAATCATCATCTCAGCTTCTCTGAGTCTACTAACCCGTTTATAGATTTGAGGAGGGGGGGGGGGGGGGGGGGGGGGGGGGGGGGTGTCGGACCGAGAGCAGCACATCTGACCCGCGTCATGCTACAGTCTCCTCCTGAGCTGTACTGTAGTTCTGTCATTTAATCCTCGTCAGCACGACATCGTCCTTGTTACACACTGAGATCCGACTACAGCTGACTGCTGTTTTAAGGTCTGGAGCGAGTCGCTGCTAAGCGGTGTAGTTCTCCCCCCGCTCCGCTGACGCCGAGTTTATATTTTTGTACTTCTGGTTTAATGCGTTCATGTGGTTGAACCACGGGGAGACGTTCAGCGCCTCTTGTAATCCATTTTACCAACTCTTTATTCTTGCAAACACACAAGCGCGCACACACACAACTGCTGGCACGAACACACATACACACAAAAGCAAGCACACGCCGCTCGTACTCCGCGGTTGTCCTGCAGAGGACATGTTTGTAGAACTTCGTCTCTCTTGAAACCAAAGTGTCTCCAAATGAGAGACCTGATATTGTTTTAACCACGAGGTCGTCACAGACATTTTCCTCTCTTGTTTTGCTCTCAGCCATTGCAACGCGAAGCAAAGCTAACTCAGGTAGCATCAAACGGGTTACCTAGGGGGCGGGCGTAAACGTTAACAGAGCCATCTGATTGGTCACATATGGGAAGGGCTAACGTAAACAAAGCTGTCTGATTGGTCACATATGGGAAGAGCTACATTTGATTGGTCAGATACTTCCATATTAGCTTACAAAGAGTTGATTTATAGAACATATGGATGCATTTCAACCCAGCATTTATCGCCGTTTTTGACGTCTTTTGCGATAGGCCTACCGCACGTCCTGTTATCGCGATAACAAGAAATTTTCGATATATTGTGCAGCCCTACTGCAGTGCATAGATTGCACAGCAGGGTGAACACGTTGTCCCAAATGGGAGCACCTGCCATTCATACACCTTGGGATGGGTGTCTCTTTGCAGATCACGCCAGATGAAACGTAGCAGTGGCCAGTCTTCGGGCAGCAGTCTCACCTGGTGGAACATCCCCTTGATGTCACTACTAACAGCGATGGAATGTTCCCTGAAGCGTAGCAGCACACCAAGGAGAGATGCCCCCAGATTCGGGCCTGGCAACAACAGCTCATTGAGGTTCTGGTTTTTGTAGGTGAATGAGCAATTGAACACCACACGGTTCTTTCCGTTATGTGCAGGGTTGTACAGTGCGACATATATGTCGCACGTGCGATGGAAAAAACAGTCTGTGCGATAAACTATTTTTAGACGTAGCACTTGTGCGATCAGGGTTTCCTCTACATGTAATTGATCGTGGCGCACCCCCACACCTTCAGAAATAACTTAAAAATATCTACTTTAAAACAATGTCAGGTGGCCTCAGCGGGTCTCCAACCTAGCACTAGAATGCACGCGCCAGCCCAGAGCATCTTGCCTGGCAGCGCAACGCGCTGTGCTGGCTCGCCCACGTCCTCCGTCTTCATTTTGGTCATCCGACCAGAGCCTTTCTGCATTTTGACCCGAGGGACGCAGCCTGGAGACGACCACGATGTAAACCCCGTACCCGATGGTTCGATGTTGTTGCGGGCGACCTCCAACAATCCGGAGTTGCCGTGGTGCAGCTGGCACAAGATCGCCAGCACTGGAAGCAACTGGTTCACTTAATAGGCTCAACGCACTGGTGTGGGACGATACCCGACATATCGCAGCAGCCGTGATGATGATGATGAAACAATGTAAAGCATATTAAATATATATAGCCTATATTTGCGCACTTGTATGGATTAAAGTTCTGCGTCATGTCGACTGGCGAGTCTAGCAATGGAGTTCCATCAATTCTAGCTGTTCGGAAAAAAACTCTTTGTGACTCTGAAAGTCTCCCTGTGCTTCAGACACACATTAAACCAGAGGAACTGATAAATCTGAATGGGTCACACTGATGTCTGTTAACGAGTCCACGCTTCACACCGGAGTCTGACCCCGCAAAACGCAGCTCAGCCCCAGGCGCATCTAGAATTTTTTTCTTGGGGGGTCCAGGCAGGGGCAAAGACGGAAGAAGGGTGGCTCACTAAAAGGTCATTATATTTAAATGCTCTGCAGTCTTGGATTGCAATGGACAGCAGACCTAAGTTTTAATAACTTATTTATTTACTGAAGTAAAACACATGGATCTGTTTGGCAAGAATTATGCAGCAGATTCAGAATCAGTAGGAGACAAGTTAACATTTTACACACCAAGGTCTCACTGTACACCATCAAAAACTATGAGGGGCCACCAGGGACATTATTCCAAGTTACCTCTCATACACGCACGTGAAAACCTCTCATACACACATGTGAAAACAAAACCTCTCATACACACTAGTGAAAACCTCTCATACACACTAGTGAAAACCTCTCATACACACATGTGAAAACAAAACCTCTTATACACACTAGTGAAAACCTCTTATACACACATGTGAAAACCTCTTATACACACATGTGAAACCCTCTCATAAACACTAGTGAAAACCTCTCATACACACTAGTGAAAATCTCTCATACACAATAGTGAAAACCTCTCATACACACTAGTGAAAACCTCTCATACACACATGTGAAAACCTCTCATACACACTAGTGAAAACCTCTCATACACACATATGAAAAAAACTCTTATGTGTGTGTGTATATATATATTCTTTCATATGTGTGTATGAGCAGGCCCGGATTAATGCACAGGCTGGCTATGGCTGAAGCCTAGGGGTCCCGTGTGTCTGGGGGCCCCCATTGGTCAGCAAGGTTTTTCAAATTTGCATAGCGGCTGCCTCCAGCTGATTTCACTCTGCCTGCAGCTGTGTGGATGTTATGCAGTTGCAGCAAACAGGTAAATATTGTTTTGGGGTTTTTTGTATCCAGTAGTAGTGTTGTCAAAAAAAAAAAACAGTAAGTCGGTACTAAAACAAATGTTAAGGTTCCAGGATTTATGAAGTACCGTTGGTACCGACGTAGCGGATCCACCTGGTTTTTGCGACGCTAGCTGATCTTTTTTCGTCATTTGACGGATTAAAATCACACACCTGTGTGTGTGTGTGTGTGTGTGTGTGTGTGTGTGTGTGTGCGTGCGCGCGCGCGTGCCATCAGACCACGCTGTATTGGCGAGAGGCTGCAGCAGCCTGTCAAAGGGACTCCTCCTGCGTAAATGCGCAGCGCTCCGGATTCTGGACGTGGAGCGCCACGTCCAGAATCCGGGAGTTCAGCGGTTCAGAGAACCCCCAGAGCGTTCAACCAAGTTGGTTTATTTTCTAGATCAGTCTGGATTTATGAACTGAACTGAGACATATAAATGTTGCAGTCAGAGGCGATCGCGTGGATGCGCTCATGCGCTGCGCCCCTCAGACGGGGAGAGTTATTAGAGTTCTCCAGATGAAGACTTTGTCATCAGCTGGTTTATTCTCTAGATCAGTCTGGATTTATGATCTGAACTGGACCTGGTGTGCAGATCAACTCTCGAGTACGGCACAACAGCAGCTTTTCGCCAGCTCGAGACGATGTTTCTAGAGGTTTGCTCGCCAGCCTGCAGGGCAGCTTACTGAAGCAGCAGCCTAAATAATATATTGGCCTCAGCAGAGACGATCAGAACTTTGTGAAACACTCCAACTGTTAAACCGAAACCTCCCGCTGCAGCTAAACTTATCACTGCAGCCCCGAGGAGAGCGGACTCCCCTTTTCCTCCTGACTGATCTTAGTTCAGTTAGTGTACCTCCACCAACTCCGTGCTGCTGAGTTAGCGTAACATTGGAGTTGGAGCCGAGTTGGAGGGAGAACACATTTCGACGTGGACAGTAGGGACAGAAACGGACCACTGCAGCCCCGGACTACCTCGGACCCGCGTCTCTTTTCTGTCCACCTGATGGTGGTTCCATATGAGTCTCCCATTAAAAATGTGCTCTGCCTCCAACTCGGCTGTGAGCTCCAGTCAGCCAGCTTGGCACCGAGCTGGTTGAGGAACAGAAACCGAACCAATATCAGTTTGAAGGAAAAAACGAGTCCGCTCTCCTCGGAGCTGCAGCTCCTGTTTGACTGTTGCAGCATTTGACAAAGTTCCATCGTCTCTGCTGAGGCCAATATATTATTTAGCCTGCTGCTTCAGTAAGCTGTCCTGCAGGTTGATGATCAAACATATGGGTTTTGAGCTGGGGAAAAAGCCCTGTTGGACCGCATTGTAAAGTGCGATGATAACACACCAACTTCCGGTTTAGGTGACAACCTTCCGTTTCATGTGAGATGACTTCCGTTTCATGTGAGATGACTTCCGTTTCATGTGAGAATCCTCTCATACACACTAGTGAAAACCTCTTATACACACTAGTGAAAACCTCTCATACACACTAGTATAAACCTCTCATACACACTAGTGAAAACCTCTCATACACACTAGTGAAAACCTCTCATACACACTAGTGAAAACCTCTCATACACACTAGTGAAGACCTCTCATACACACTAGTGAAAACCTCTTATTTACACTAGTGAAACACCTCTCATACACACTAGTGAAACACCTCTCATACACACATGTGAAAACCTCTCATACACACTAGTGAAAACCTCTCATACACACATGTGAAACACCTCTCATACACACATGTGAAAACCTCTCATACACACTAGTGAAAACCTCTCATACACACATGTGAAAACAAAACCTCTTATACACACTAGTGAAAACCTCTTATACACACATGTGAAAACCTCTCATACACACTAGTGAAAATCTCTCATACACACATGTGAAAACCTCTCATACACACTAGTGAAAACCTCTCATACACACTAGTGAAAATCTCTCATACACACATGTGAAAACCTTTCATACACACTAGTGAAAACCTCTCATACACACATACGAAAACAAAACCTCTCATACACACTACTGAAAACCTCTCATACACACTAGTGAAAACCTCTCATACAAACTAGTGAAAACCTCTTATACACACTAGTGAAAACCTCTTATACACACTAGTGAAAACCTCTTATACACACTAGTGAAAACCTCTCATACACACTAGTGAAAACCTCTCATACACACTAGTGAAAACCTCTCATACACACATGTGAAAACTAAACCTCTCATACACACTAGTGAAAACCTCTTATACACACATGTGAAAACAAAACCTCTCATACACACTAGTGAAAACCTCTTATACACACATGTGAAAACCTCTTATACACACATGTGAAAACAAAACCTCTTATACACACTAGTGAAAACCTCTTATACACACATGTGAAAACCTCTTATACACACATGTGAAAACCTCTCATACACACTAGTGAAAACCTCTCATACACATGTGAAAACCTCTCATACACACTAGTGAAAACCTCTCATACACACATGTGAAAACAAAACCTCTTATACACACTAGTGAAAACCTCTTATACACACAGTGAAAACCTCTCATACACACTAGTATAAACCTCTCATACACACTAGTGAAAACCTCTCATACACACTAGTGAAAACCTCTCATACACACTAGTATAAACCTCTCATACACACTAGTGAAAACCTCTCATACACACTAGTGAAAACCTCTCATACACACTAGTGAAAACCTCTCATACACACTAGTGAAAACCTCTCATACACACTAGTGAAAACCTCTTATACACACATGTGAAAACCTCTTATACACACATGTGAAAACCTCTCATACACACTAGTGAAAACCTCTCATACACACATGTGAAAACAAAACCTCTTATACACACTAGTGAAAACCTCTTATACACACATGTGAAAACAAAACCTCTCATACACACTAGTGAAAACCTCTTATACACACATGTGAAATCAAAACCTCTTATACACACTAGTGAAAACCTCTTATACACACATGTGAAAACCTCTTATACACACATGTGAAAACAAAACCTCTCATACACACTAGTGAAAACCTCTTATACACACATGTGAAAACAAAACCTCTCATACACACTAGTGAAAACCTCTTATACACACATGTGAAAACCTCTTATACACACATGTGAAAACAAAACCTCTTATACACACTAGTGAAAACCTCTTATACACACATGTGAAAACCTCTTATACACACATGTGAAAACCTTTCATACACACTAGTGAAAACCTCTCATACACACATACGAAAACAAAACCTCTCATACACACTACTGAAAACCTCTCATACACACTAGTGAAAACCTCTCATACACACTAGTGAAAACCTCTCATACAAACTAGTGAAAACCTCTTATACACACTAGTGAAAACCTCTTATACACACTAGTGAAAACCTCTTATACACACATGTGAAAACCTCTCATACACACAAGTGAAAACCTCTCATACACACATGTGAAAACAAAACCTCTCATACACACTAGTGAAAACCTCTCATACACACATGTGAAAACCTCTCATACACACTAGTGAAAACCTCTCATACACACTAGTGAAAACTCTCTCATACACACATAGTGAAAACCTCTCATACACACTAGTATAAACCTCTCATACACACTAGTGAAAACCTCTCATACACACTAGTGAAAACCTCTCATACACACTAGTGAAAACCTCTCATACACCTGTGAAGACCTCTAATACACACTAGTGAAAACCTCTTATACACACATGTGAAAACAAAACCTCTCATACACACTAGTGAAAACACCTCATACACACATGTGAAAACCTCTCATACACACTAGTGAAAACCTCTCATACACACATACGAAAACAAAACCTCTCATACACACTACTGAAAACCTCTCATACACACTAGTGAAAACCTCTCATACAAACTAGTGAAAACCTCTTATACACACTAGTGAAAACCTCTTATACAACCAGTGAAAACCTCTCATACACACAAGTGAAAACCTCTCAAACACACTAGTGAAAACCTCTCATACACACATGTGAAAACCTCTCATACACACTAGTGAAAACAAAACCTATTATACACACTAGTGAAAACCTCTTATACACACATGTGAAAACCTCTTATACACACATGTGAAAACCTCTCATACACACTAGTGAAAACCTCTTATACACACATGTGAAAACAAAACCTCTCATACACACTAGTGAAAACCTCTCATACAAACTAGTGAAAACCTCTTATACACACTAGTGAAAACCTCTTATACACACTAGTGAAAACCTCTTATACACACTAGTGAAAACCTCTCATACACACTAGTGAAAACCTCTCATACACACATGTGAAAACCTCTCATACACATGTGAAAACCTCATACACACATATGAAAAAACCTCTTACAAACATCTTAAAACTAGATGTTTATTCCATATGTGTGTATAAAATTTTTTTTTCACTAGTGTGTATGAGAGGTTTTCACTAGTGTGTATGAGAGGTTTTCACTAGTGTGTATGAGAGGTTTTGTTTTCACATGTGTGTATAAGAGGTTTTCACTAGTGCAGTGTTTTTCAACCACTGTTCCGCGGCACACTAGTGTGCCGTGGGAGATCTTCAGGTGTGCCGCGGGAAATTATTCAATTTCACCTATTGGTCTAAAAAAAATTTTTTTTAAACTAAATTATTATCTACAAATAATATTCCATTGTCGCGCGTCTGTGCCAGTCATCACCAAATGGCAGACTCGGGTTCTGTTTAGAGTCAGACGCGCAGCAGATCAGGACCTGGACCGGGTCCAGCGACAGCACCCGGCAGCGAGCCGGTGCTGGGGGGGAGACGCGCGTCGAGAAGCTCCCGCGGCCCGCAACACGCTCGGCATCTGGAACCCCTCCTCCCCCGAACTGGACCGCATCTAGTCTGTGGTTCGGACATGTTCGGCTGGGAGGGGCCGCCGCCAAGCGAGTCGTGGACCCACGGCAAAAACTTGGCAGAGTTTGGGCAGAACACCGGCCACACTCCGCGTCAGCCGACTGGGTCTCTGGTGAACCGACGGTCCAGACGTTTTTAAATTCATACTTTGATCTGATTGCGCCATTAAACCAGGAGATCAGCGGGTCCACTGACACTGGGCTGGACCAACATCGTTTTACTTTGATCTTTCGAGCATTCAGCTAAATAAATAAAT
>SSNR01000096.1:433193-464506 GCA_006937965.1 Callopanchax toddi | reverse complement strand
CTGCCTGTTTATGTGCAAAATTACTATAAAGTAAAATTATAACAATTTCTGCATATTAATAAATCAAAGATTATAACAGCTGAAAACATCTGTTTTTGTGGTTTTTAGCAGTGTTCCACAAAACTGTATGAACAAACTGATTGACAGCTCTGGTGGGCGTGGCCAGGCAGGGTGGCCAATCCGATTTCAAGGGTGGCCAGTGACACCCCCCTGTGGCCCCGCCCCTGCTAGAACTGTATTGAAGCACCAAAAATGATCAAATCAGAGAACTCAACAACCACACATCACTATACCGGTATATGCATACAAACTATAATATTGTACATGGCTGTTTCTAAAACTCATACAGTACACACACTACAGTAAACACTATTTGCACACATTTCTCAGCATACTCACACTTTGAACACATCTACACTAATTTGAATGAATTAAATGTTCTTTTTTAAATTACTCTGACATAAACATGTTTGAAGATGTTTCTTGTTATTGTGTTTTTACTATAAGCACTTTGTCAGTGTGTTAAAAATGATAAGTACTAATTTTGGCTATTAGCTGAATTTTTATGCTGGTGCTACAACTTTTTGTTCTGTGCTACAAAATCTGCAACCTTTGTAGCACCGGTGCTATGAGCTAAAAAAGTAAACATACAGCCCTGATGTGACAACATATGATGGGGGATAAACCATGATTCTTTAGAGGCCCTTTTGTCATCTTCACTCACTTCTCTTACATAGCTTGTTGCTATTAGCTTTGTGATCTCTGCTTGATAGGCTTTAGCCCTCTCTGGGTCCCTGCAGAGGTGCTTCTCTGTTCCACGTAGACTGGGGAGTACCACTTCTGGTGTCACTTGGAGTGTAGGCATGTTACTAACATTCAGAAGGGGAGTTGCATATCTCTTTACTCCTTCCACATCCAGTCTTGTCATTTTTGCCTCCAAAAGGCTCTGAGCTTGCTCTTCCCTCCGAGACCGTGTCACTAGCTTCTCACAGGGTTTATACAGGAAACCTAGAACTGAATTTACTACCTTTTTTACTACCTCAACAACATTTTTTACTACCAACACATCACGCAGCGGCCCTTTTTTTGGGGGTGGGTAGTGGGTGAGGCGGCACTGACCCACGCAGCACTGACTAAGACATCCGACACAAACATTCCAAACTCAGTTCTAGAGGACTTGGAACATATGTCTTTTCTGGATATAGACAAAGTAAAATCACTTTTAGACTTCACAAGCCAGTGTTTTATTTTCAATTGTCGTGGTTTCTGAGTTTGAAGTTGCAGGTACGCTGCTCTGTGCATCGCCAAAAGACGAAATATGGAGCTGCTCGCCCCGTGTGTGAATCCACTGTTAGTGAACGCTGGATGTTCGGTGAGACTTGATCACCGTATCTTAGGGTGGCCATTTCCACAACACCAAAAAGGAGGACATTTTTCGGCAATGACCAAAGAAAAAAACTATAACATATCAAACCCATTACATAGTATGATTGTTGTACTCTCCCAAAATATAAGTTTTAAAAAAAATGTTGTTCTTCCCAGGCTGCTTCTGATAGGTTGGTCTGCCTGCATCAACCTCGTCAACATGGCTAATCTGACTAGGTTTGGGCTTTAACCAGTTACATTTCTGATATTTATTTGACACTTCATCCAATAATCTGTTACAAAAACATCTTATGGATGCATAATTGCATTTAGACTTTGTTATTTTTCTATCACTTTAATAGAATTTACAAATCAACACTAAAAGAGATGAATGAAAAGGAGCAGAGACTTTAAAAAATATTTTCTGTCCATTTTTATAAAACAAAATCATATTCCTTACCCCTCAGTTTGATACATTTTTAAATATATTAATGATTTTGATTCTTTTATTTCTTTGCCAAGGTTGTTATATTATTTTACCCCATTTACAGAAATATTAAATTATTTTTGGTTCTAAATTGAGGCTTTTTACAAACTTCACTTCCTTTCACATTATAACTACTAACTTTTTCTTGAAACATTTTCTGAATATTAGTTGGTACTATCTTTGGACATTGTAATATTTTCAAGTCAACTAAATCATGTCAGTATTTTATATTTGATAAATAACAGGTTAGAGGGATCTGTTACTCATGATCTTCAGGGCTTATTTTGTAAACTAAAAAACAAAGTTTTACTTGTTGATCACCAGATTTGCTTAGTTTAGGCGCATTAAATTTGACATTAGAGACCATGGGTGTGATTATTAGTGGGGATTTATCTCCTCATTCTGTGCTTCTTCACCCTGGACCCTCTGGAGTTAAACTGGTGTGTATCTTAATAGACCCTGTGCACGTTAGCAAATGCTACTTCCGGTGGGAAGACTCCTGTCCAGTGTTTTATTTCCGGTTTGATATTCTCGCCTGGTCGCACCCTATTTACGGTCTTGTATTCCCGAAGAAGTCGACAAAATGAGTGGACTAAGCGGCGATTTACATTTTTCTAGACGTCTAGGGCATTTGCTTAATATTTCTGTTGATGATGTTCACCGACTTGTTGATAGTTTTTCCCTGCGCCAAAGAGCAAACGAGAGAAAGGCTTCACATTTTATATTTCGCAGGATTTATCTCATTTTGAAGGTAAGTCACAACCCTCCCCATCGTCAATACTTATAGTTTGAGACCCTTACCAACGTAAATTATTTGTGTATATGCTGTGGCTTTTTTACGGTTTGTTTACATGCTGTGTAATCCTCCACTGACGGTCGCGGTTTGGAGAACCTGTTTAGAAGCTGCAGATCGCTCGGTTCCTATTCGATTGATCTAACACCGGGCCCATTTAGCACATAAATCCATAGGATTAGACACTAAATTAGTCGATCAGCCAGTCATCATATAGAAATAAAAACTCTCCGGAGTGGAGCGCAGCGCAGCAGCAGCTGAGGCACAGCTCTGTGCACTTTGCGGGACTCTGTATAATATTAACGTTCATTATTATTTCATGAGAGAGAGATGAGGTGTTCACAACCTTCCCCATCGTAAATCCTAATATATAGCAGGGGTCCCGTTAACCGGAAATGTCCCGTATTTAACCGTTTTTTTTTTAATTTTTTTTTTTTACTTTGACGGAAAGATCTGAAGGGCGCCGGTCATTCTGACAGGTTTGCGCATGAACCTGCCCGTCCATACCGTCATAGAAAATCACTGAATTGTCCCCTCTAATAATTCGAACCGAGGATGCAGAAATAGTGCAGCATCTCCACCAATACCTGCAGCCCAGACTGAGGTTCTGTGCTGCTGTGTGCAGACCTGTGATCCAGACGTCCTGCGCTCTGCAGCAGAAGAACACTGGTCCGCCATCAGGTGTCAGACCCGAACCGCTCAAACGCCCCTTTGCAATCGGTTTTCAGTGCGCGATCAGATATGGATTAACTACACTTCCTGTTGTAATGCGCCCTCAAAATAGCGTTCATAGGCTGTGGAGGCTTGTTGACACGCAAAATCTGCTCCGCGAGCCACGCGCACATAGAACTGGACTCCAAACGCGAGGAGGTCCGAATTAAACATCATCGCCAGGTTTTCCCCTGAGTATCTCAATGAAAAATATGTGAACCCCTCATCCCTCTCTCACTGTCTCTCATGATCTCATAATGAACATTAATATTCTGTAATCAGAGTCCCGTCGAGTGCACAGAGCTGCACCTCGCTGCGAGGCGCTCGACTCCAAACAGAGTTTTTAGAAATTTCTATCTGATGACTGGCTGATCGACTAATTTAGAGTCTAATCCTATGGATTTATGTGCTAAATGGGCCCGGTGTTTGAACAATAATGCTACTGAAAATGTAATTATTATAATTTTTAAAATTAAAAAGTGACTGATAAAAATAGATTATGACCGTCTCCTCTCGTCTGGTCTTCTTCCGCTTAACCGGATTTTTTAACCCTGTCAGTCAAAATGCCGGAAAACCAAAAAGTCTAGCGCGACCTCTGATATACAACAACCTTTTTTTAACCCGATCCTTTCCTTTTCGTAATTTGGATATGATTCTGTAGTCCATCTTCGCAGTAAGGATTTACCGTCAAATACAGCTACAGGAAACGAAAGACAGTACATCCGGTCTCAAACCCGGAAGTTAGCATTTTCTCGTGCACAGGGTCTATTAGTGCCGTGGCGTGGACTCGCGTTTCTGGGACACGCTGTGGTGGTCCCCGTCACCGTGTGAGTGATCTTACAGACTACAATGATTTATAATCAAAATAACAGCGCGACATGGCACAGCTCTGAGGTCTCTGTTTTTTTCTCCGCTCTGGTTTCTGGTCGACCTGTTTCATGGTTCAGGTTTCAGCTGCAGCGCGAGTTTTCTATCCGGTCCACGAGGAGGCGTGTCCGGGGCACAGCTGAGTGCGGAGTGCACCCCGAGTTACCTCGCGCACGCTGAGAAGAGCTCTCCGGGGTTTTTTTTTTATTTACATTTTGTTTCTCTGGACCAGAGACTCTGGACCATGTGAAGAAAATAATTCAGCCAAAAGCCGGCGTCCGTCTCAAGGGCTCGCCGGACGGCGGACACGCCTCCTGAAAACCGGACAGTCCCTCCTAAAGCCGGACGATGGCCACCCCCATTCCACGTCAAATTAATAGTTTTTCAGCACACCTGACAAAAAGCCTCTCGATCATTGCCCATTACTGCCTTTAGCCAGCCTTGAAATAATGGGCATTCGAGCCAAATTTTGGAAAACTTACATTTTCCCCATTGTTTACGGTGCTACTTGCTAGCTTCTACATGAGTTATCCTGACACCAGCATGCACAATAAAGCTGTTGTGCGCATGTGCAAGGCTATCAACAGCGTTCAGGGTTCTGCTGTCCTGTCAGCACGATAAAAAGACGTTTTTAGTTAAACGAATGGGGAAGGTTAAAATATTTTAATTTTGTGACAGAAATTTACTACCAAGTCGGAATTTTTTTTACTACCAAATGCAGTAATTTACTACCTTTTAAGGGCCTTAATTTGAGCACACTTCATTTACTACCTTTTACCACCTTTTACTACCGCGCGGAAACCCTGTCTCACTTCTGTATGGCAGAATATCAAGTTGCCAGAGCCTCTCTACTTGACTAAAAAGCTCTGTTTGGGGAGAAGCAGTTGAGATGAAGAGACATTGTTGTGGGTTTGTGGAGTGCTGAAGAGAGGGGACTGGACCCTGTAGTGTCCATCCCAGCCTAGTCTGGACTGCAGCTGGACCTCCAGGTGGGCCTAGGCGCACAGGTTTGATGGGTGTGACTAGGTGAGGACAGTCAGACCCAATCAGAAGGAGTGGTTGGGCATTTGTAAATGGCTGTAGGGGGAGACTTCTCAAGTGTTTATACTTCTGCTAAAGTGCTTTCACAGCATACGTATGTTTAGCCAAACCTAGATCATCAGCTGTAAAAGCTCTCTAAATGGTAAATGTTTTGGATGGTTGGCCAGCAGGGGAGACTTCGACTGTCACTGATGAACCATGCAATGTTCTCAGTCCTTGTCTTACAGTGCGTAAAGTAAGACTCTCTGAGGTGCCTTGTAACTGTAGCCTTTGAGTGGCCTCTGGTAGAAGGATTGTCCTCTCAGATCCATCGTCTAATATGGCAAATGTCTCCAAGGTGTGCTTACCGCTCCACAACAGCACTTTGCTTATCTTCAGGAGTACTTGGTTACAGCCAGCATGACGATCTAGATAGAGCACATCGGTGGCTGGGTTACTCTCCAGTGCAGCGACCTGTTCTGTCAGGGGTTTGGATGCAGTGGCTCTGAGATTTACTTCATGCAGGACTTCTAGGTGTTTCCCCCTGCATGTCTTGCATTGCACTTTAAGTTGACACTGAGCAGCCTGGTGGTGCTGCCCACAATGCCAGCAGCGATTATTGGACTTAAACCAATTGGACTTCTGCTCCCTTGTCAGCAGCTTGAAGTTAACACATTGGTCTAGGAAGTGCAGAGTATTATTACAGTAAGGACAATACGCTTTGGGCTTATCTTGAACTTCAGAGGTGGAGAGGGTTATGGCTGAGGACCCTTGGGGGGTTGCATTGTGCGTTGCACCATGCAGCACAGTAGTAGCCCTTTGAGCAGCTCTCTTATCTCTTTTCATGTTGTTTCTGTCTCTTGAGCTCTCCTCAACCTTATCCATGTGATCTCCACCCTCCTGAATGACCAGCTCATACTCCAGCCACTCTGCAAAGTATCTCAATGATGGTATTCCATCTTTCTTTGGGTAGAGATATCGGCGAAAAGCAGCCCGCAGATCGTGTGGCAGTTTTCGCATGAGTCTTGCCACATATGACCCGCATTGTAGCTCTATGTGTCCATCTTCTCCAAGTTGTTCTAACATGCCCACCAATGCATGGACTCTTAATGCAAACCTCCTGAAACCTGTTATGTCACTTGGACGAATATTAGGCTCATCCATAAGCTCTGCTATTCTCTGAAGTGACAACTGATGAGGCTGACCGAAATGTTTAGTGAGTGAGGCCATCGTGTCAGAGTAGGGGCGTGTTGAGTTGCTATATGAGTCAGCAATTAGTAGAGCTTCTTCCAATTTAAGGTGGTCACATAGCACCTGGTATTTGAACCTCTCTGTGGCATCAGTGGGAAGGATGTTGTCTAGAGCAAGTCTTAATCTAGCAAACTGCCTAGGATCACTCTTTGTGAACTCTGGGATCGACGGGGATGGTCCACTGTAGGTCTTCTCTTTCTAGCTATGGCTGTAGTGGGAGCCAACACTTGCTCTGGGGAAGACATGTTAGTGTCAACACTAGGTCCAGTTCGTGATTGTGATAAGGGGGTGGACTATGGCACACGGGGTTGAAATTCAGTAACTATAGCAGCTGCAGCTGAGGGTTGTTGGACTTTTAGCTCTTGTAAGCATTGGCTAAGCTCTTGTACGATGGCTGATGGCTGTGAGGGTGGAGCAGGTTGCACCTCTGGTAGACCAGAATAGTTACTAGGGAAGTAGACTGGAGAGGGTGGTGCTGGCCATTCTTCAGCTGCATCCTGTGTGGAGAACACTGGGTGCTGCTCTTGTTGCTGGGAAAAGGGCTGAGCAGTTAAATGTGTGGAGACCCAGGTCTCATTAGCTGAAATGCAGTCCTTTGGTTGCTGTGTGAATTACATGCCAGTTGATTCTAATGTGACAGTATTACGATCCATTTGTCTCCTCGTGCCTGTCACTGCCAGCTGAAGTTGCCCGTTTTCCTCCTGCAGTTGCTGCACCATGTTCATGAACTCGTGTGGGAAGCTGGGTAACACTGGTGTTGGTCCTACAGCTCCATTAAATCCAGGTGTCTGGGTGAGGGGCGTCATCTCGACATATCCCTCTCTAATCTGATGCTGTTCCAGCATAGCAGTGGACAGCAGTGTATATCCTTCATAATCAGCAGTGTTGGGTAAGTTACTTTAAATTACCGGTAGTAACTTAGTTACATTACTAGTTACTTCTTTCAAAAGTAACTCAGTTACTTTAAGTTACTCGTTACTTTCAAAGTAACTAGTTACTAGGGAAAGTAACTATGTTATAATTAAAACAATTATATATTATAAATTACCCACCTAAATGTACTGTGATTTATTGATGCTGAGGGCTTCATGTAAATTACTGGTGGATCTTTCAGAGGCGATCAATTCATCAGTTACACTTTTTTTATTCTCTTTCTGACAGCCCGGTATCAAATAGACCAGAACTTCAACAGTTATCACTCTTAACTCATTTCAAGTTGCATCAAACTAAAATTTTTGTAACAAAAACGTTCAGTCAAAACAACAGGATGGTTCTTAAACCAACTTATATATTTAATTGTGATCCATCCTACCTTTATTCAGTAGAGCTGCTGTTTTCTCATGACTGATGAGTTCAGTCTGCTCAGAAGGAGATCTTAGTTTCCACTCAGCTTTGACCACAGGCTGCTATCAGAACAGAGCTGACACGGTTTATCAGAACCAGCAGCACAGCTACGTCCAAAAAACCGACAAGCAACGACGAACTCCGACTCTTTCATCTCAGTTTTTGTTAAATCCAGTGGTTTCACCTTCTCACGGTCCAAAAACGTACAACGACATACAGAATGAGCTGCTAAAACTCCAACTCTAACGAGCCACCTGCTGTGTTCGGATGGCGCAGCGTGGGCCTGGAGGATGAGACCAGGTCCAGTACGCAGCTCAGCGCGACCAGCTGCAGGTGGATCTGCCCGTCTCGTTGTAGCAGGTGGAAAGTTTGAAACTTGATAAAGATGAGAAGCGATTGGAGAGCTCCAGATGAGGCGGAGGTGACTCCGGCCTCCGGGAACCGCGGGCGGTTAGAGTTCCGACCCGGGCCACCTCAGACCAGGATGAGCAGATGAATCAGATCGGCCCGGTGTTGAGGTGAAGACCCGGTTTCTGGGTCTCTTGCTCCTATCTGAGTACACTCACCATCCGGCGGGATCGGAACAGGTGCAGAGGTCTGAGGAGAACGGGGCGTGAAGCTGATCCACCTGAGCCGGACCATCAGAGCTGTAGCCCGCAGCCGCCTCTGTCACCTCGACAGGACAGGAGGGATCTCAGCCTCTGGAGTTTCCTTACAGACAATCGAATCATTGGGTCCAACAGACGTCGCCAGCGGGAGTCGCAGCGGTGTCCTCCTCGGCTCCCGCTGCGTTTCACGGAGGAGCGCTCACAGGTGAACAGGGTGCGACTCACAACCGGCTGCTCCCCCATTATAAGGTCACACCCTCCTCTGTTTCTTCCCGCTGGCGCCGGGCCCGCCTGACGCAAAGAAACGAATAACGAGCCTAAAAAAGCTCAGTAACGAGGAACGCGTTCCTGATTTTGGGAGACTAACGCGTTACCGTGTTCGTTACCGCAATAGTAACGTAGTTACTGTAATGCGTTACTTAATAACGCGTTACTCCCAACACTGATAATCAGTCATCCATCCTGGCGGTCGCACAGCCCTCCGTGGACGTGCACCTTCTCTCTGGAAGTCATAATCTATTTCACTCTGTAATCACCTTTATCCGGCTCAAAGGACCATTTGTAATGTAGATTTCTGAGGTAAGTGTACCGTTTACTATGGTGGTAATTGCAGAATGTGCATTGGTCAAATGCTGGTATGACCCTCAGGCAAATTATGAGGCCAGGTGCTGATTTTACAGTTCTTTAATAGCAGAATTTGTAGAGCTGGTGGGTATAAATGTATGTGTGTGTGGTTCTACAAAACAGAACATATAAAATAATATAAATCACAATTCAATACAAACATATTCAAATTAGTAGGCTACATAACACATAACTGCTAAATACTACCTTGTAAGCCTAACTACTAGCCCAAAAGCCCTTTATGTACAACCTAAACAATAGTTAGCAATAAAAGAAATAAATAAGTTGTTCATTTCTCCAGTCTTGTGTTTCAATCAGTCATAACAGTAAAATAAAGACAGAAAAGGCACCTAAATAAGATAAAATTACCAACTCAAAAAGAATCACCAACTCAAGGTCATATTTAGCTTAGCTTAGCCTAGCCATATATGCTACTAATTAAATGAACTAACAGAAAATGTCTAGAGTAATGATTTTAGCAGATTAAACCAAAATATGCTGTAACTCACCAGTCTAATGGACGCACACTCTCAAATAAAACAGATAAACCACCTCTGAACATTGATTCTGCTGCGTCACACAACTTTCTGGAACACCATTGTGCATCTGAACATAACTGAGCTCAAAAAACGGCAGTGCCCCCTAGTGGCCGGATTAAAAACTACAACACAGTCCTGCCTTCAGAACAGTGGCATTTTGTTTCTCTGTCTCTTAACACAGAGATTTATATCAAACAGGCTGGACTCAGACGTTATTCAGATTCTAGTTTTTAACTAGTTTTTAAACTAGTTTTTTCAGATTCTAACACCTTTTCTTATATTTAACAAATTGAATAATCTAAAAATTATGTTCTCAAATGAACTTTCTTTTAATATCGCCTTGCTTATCAAACAGCAATTTAGCCAAAACAAGATAACCTTTTAAAAACTGGCAGCACAGTTTTTAAAAAGCCATGCTTTTAGATCTAAAGTTGAGGTAACTATCAAACTTTAGTTTTCACAACATTTACTGAATAATTGACTCTATGCAGAAAGCACACATAAGGCTGGTGGGAATGTCAGCAGTCAGGTCAAATTAAAATGACGATTACTAAAGTTACAAAACGTCATCCTGGGGGAGTTGAAATATATGAAACACGTTTCTAGACAGTTCATCCACATCCGTACAGAATTATTTGTTACAGATTTTTTTTTTTGCTTCAAAATAGGCAGAAATATATGTGATGTTTAAAATGATCATACATTATAAAGATTTAAAGTTTGATTTTAGATATTGCCTTTGCACTCCTTTTTTTTAATCCATTGTCTTTATTACAAATAATGATTCCAATACTACCTTATAAAACGACCACTCATGAACAGGTCTGGTTTTTAAATGACTAAACAGTATAAAAACCTGACTCACGTCTATCAAACAATACACACATATGAGGCTTTTTGCTAAACTAAAAGCTGCCAAGCTCCAGATGAGCTTATTTCTCAGCAAATCAACCATGGGCAGTGATGTGCATTTTCTGTCTTATAAGAAAGTAAATGTTTCCTTTTTTCTTCTTCTGAAATATTAATTGATCCATATGACCAGGATGAAAAACACTTAAAGGTCCCATATTCTGCAAAATTCACTTTCTAAATGTAACAGGGTTATTATTGTGTTTAATTCCACTTGTCATGTTATTGGGGTTCATGTAAGATGAGGAAACAATGCCCTCTC
Source organism: Callopanchax toddi (assembly GCA_006937965.1). Classification (NCBI taxonomy): domain Eukaryota; kingdom Metazoa; phylum Chordata; class Actinopteri; order Cyprinodontiformes; family Nothobranchiidae; genus Callopanchax; species Callopanchax toddi. Next base: position 453,726 of record SSNR01000096.1, on the reverse strand, counting down.
TTGGCTGTCAGTGGTAATAAGTGCAGTGTGCACAAGGTCACACGGCCATTCTGTGAGAGATGAGCACGAGGTAGGTTCATTGATATTAGCCTTGTGGTTACTTTATGCAGGAATGTCCGATAACCAATGCTAATGCACAATGCTATCCTCCTGTAAGGTGCTGTACCCGCTGTGATGAGCACATGTAGTGACCAGTAATTATTCTGTTTTACACAGGTACCGATTTTATTTTATATATATGTTCTTCAATATAAATGTTTTATATTGTGGCCACTCTGTGAGAGATGAGCACGAGGTGCTGTACCCGCTGTGATGAGCCCATGTAGTGACCAGTAATTATTGTTTTACACAGATTAAACAGCGTTCATCTTCATCCCGTCTCTTGGCCGTTCTTAAACACAACGCAGAGAAACTAAATTAAAAGTGTTGCCTCGATATTGGACCAAGCTGGACTATAACACCGGCCAAGTTCAGTGTGGTTACATAAAGATCTTTTAACAGTCATATCAATCCAAAAGACTGTGTCTGAGACCCAAAAGTGTTCAAATATTCTCACCGTTTTCACTTCCTGATTCTCATTTTTGGGAAATGTGTTTTGAGCTAATGCTTAAAACGGGTGATTTCTAAATTGTTCCCCTGCTGACATCAAGAAGGGAAAAGACCACTCCTCTAGAGGACAGAGCCAATCACGAATACCTTTGTCTACCTGAGCCCACCCCGCCCTTTAAAAACGAGAGCGCTCATCCTCACAAGCGTTAGCAAACAGTCACGGTGAAGCTACAAGCAAAGCACAACAGTTGCTTTCTAGATGGTTGATCAACGAGCACAAAAGTCTTTTTCACTCCCTTCATCTGAGACCCTGAAGACCCACTGACGTCTCACAAACGCATGAAGAAGAGAGATGGGCAGGGCTTGCCTCACCAGCAGCTCCGCCCATTTAAAACAAAGATTTAGCTTCAGGAAGTTGGATGAGGGGTGGAAGAAAAACAACTGCACTTAAAGTAAGGTCCAGTCTGACCAATGGAGAGCTTTGACATGTTATTGAGATGTAAAATAAATGATTCAGAGGGGATAGAAAGTGTAGCTTTATGTACCAGCACTGCTGCAGTTTTCTTCTTGAACAGTTATTGTCACTAATCCATCATTTTCTTCCACTGATCCAAGGTTGGGTCATGGAGGTAACAGGCTCAGGAGAGAAGCCCAGACATACCTGTCTCCAGGGTTGATGAAAACTAAACTGATAAACAGCATGAATGGGAGCAGAAGAAAAAACTTAACTACATTTTATTTTACATTTATTATCTATTTTCTTAATCCCACATCTGAAGAACAGAGCCAACAGCTTTCTAACAGGCTCTGTGGTTCAATGGACAGCGCATTGGACTTCTGGCTCCTCTATAGAGAAGAGATTCAAAGGCTGTGGGTTTGAGTCCCATCAGAGTCAGATATTTTTGGCTGCATGGTGGCACAGTTCTGTTGTAGCAAAGTTGCGACCTGTCTGCGTTGAGTTGCATGTTCTCCCCATGCATGTCTACATGCCTCTGGGTTCTCCCATTGATCACAATATGCCTGATAGGGTATTGTTAATGGTGAATGTCACTTTGGATAAAAGTATCTGCTCAGCAAATGAACAAACTTTCAGCCTTTTCATTCGATCATTAAAGGAATCAGATTGTATCAGTTCAAAGAAATGATAAATCAAAACATCTATTTATTCATTATACAGGGCAGCTCTACTGATCCACTTGTGTCATAAATGTGAACATCCTACTCTAAACAAACAGGGTAATTTACACATTCCTTAAGTAAATTAACAGAACAAAAAAAGGTAGGAATCTGAAAATATAACGGTGATGGGCTGGACTGAAGGTAGATAAATGGATACTGACAAAAAAGTCTGGATCAAAACAGAAAACACACTAGGTGTCAAAGAGCAGCAACAGACAGAACATTAATATTTTTTTATATTTCAGGCTAATTTGGACAAAAATCCAACACATTTAAACAATTTGTTTCTTCATTATAGTGTAAGCCTTTAGGTTAGGAGGAGAAAACCCTGAAAGCTGGTTCCTGATGCTTTGTTATTGCTGCCATTATGCAAAAATTTTGATTAAACAGTCATAATCCAGCAGAGATGTAAGAGAACTTAAAGCACTTAGCTTTATTTAAATAAAATCATCAATTAAAATTCCTCAATAGTCATATTAAAGGTATTGTTTACTGAAAAAACTTTTTTTTTTCTGATTACTATTGGTCACTCTGGAGCACGCGCCTCCTGCAAGCGCCTCCCGGTCCAGGTGAAGGTCCTGGACCGGGGGACGCAGCGCGTTAATGCCAGATAACGACCCACCACTAATGTGTATATATATATATATATATATATATATATATATATATATATATATATATATATATATATATATATGTGGATATATATATATATATATATATGTGTGGATATATATATATATATATATAATTTAAAAAAAACTTTACATGCAAGGATATTCTTAAAGTGAACTGGCCCACAAAATCGTAAGCGACGCAGATTTTTGACGATCTTGATTCACGTTACCTGACATGTAATGTTCATGTAAACCGAACAAAATCACAACCACTGAACTGTGACATGAAGGTATATGACATTGCCTCTCATGTGAGAGACCCCGGTTCGAGTCCCAGGCTGGGCATTAGGGATGGGACGAAATATCGTTTGGCAAAATCTCGCGTATTATACAGTAATTTTTTTTTCGTATTTTTTCTTGATATCGTTTCGTGACTCTGACATATCGAGGTGCATCGTATCGTGAGTTTAAAGCGGCTCTCTGGATTAGTTTTCTCTGTATCAAAGTTTTCTAAATGTTTTAAATGATATTTCAGGTCTAAACTATGATCTATGGGTTGAGTTCCACAACATCTGTCATTCTGATGAAGACCCTCCTTCCTCCTAGAGACCCCTTTCCATTATTTCTTGCCGACGACATTTTTTAGCCAATGAAATTCAAATGTCTGCATTCTCTCAACATGCACGCGCATCGACCAAACCTGTACCAGTAGGGGGCGCTGTCGTACAGGACGCTCCGTGTGTTTCTCTGTTTACAGTCTCGTTCACTGAGGACTCACAGCTCATTTCTACTAAAAACCTACCCATTTCCCAGCTAAAGATGGATTTATTTTTATTTTTAAACCTTTCACCTCACAGAATGACAAGGCTTGACAGGATTACGCGTTTATTTTGGTCAGAAAGTTCATCCAGGGCCGAGTCAAGTTCAGCTTCAGAGTCCAGCAGCAGCTCTCTGCTAACAGAGCTAATATCAGAAGCAGCAGGGACAGAGAGGGCTCTTCAGACCCTCATGTTGGAATAAGATTGTGAACTGTGAGTGATTAAACCCTACACATTGAGCTGTACAGTTCATGCCCGCAACGTATATGCGCCGTGTGCACGCGCGCACACGCGACCGGACGTGCGTGTCGAGATGTTTTGAGGAGGAGCCTTTGGACGCTAGATTCAAAAACTGCTCTCTTGCTGAAATAATCCAGAGTGCGGCTTTAAGTGTATCGTCCCATCCCTACTGGGCATGTGTCAATTAAAAATTTTTCCTATAGGATTGTTTTTGGTTTTTTCAGTGAGGAGGAGAAAGCCTCTTGGAGCAGCAGTTGGGTAAATTCAAAACTGCTGCAATATTAGCAGTTATTTTGAGGTCTTTGTGGTTAGCCACACATTCTAATGTTAACATAGCAATACGGTCCTTTTGGTCTGCTTTCGCCCTGGTTCAGGTATCAGCAGAACAACAGGTCCGTTTCACATTGCTCATTGATGATGAGGACCAACACTAACGTTCTGATCTTTTAGGAAAAAATGTAAGTTCACATGTAGGTATTACCATTCTCAAACATTCATTGACAAACGTCGAGGAAGCGCTTCCTCTAAAATTTCGCCTTCTTCCTAGAATTTGGAATCTAACATTTTCATCGGGGTGTGGGGGTAGTGTTATCCAGTCAATCCTCTGGGGGTATTGCACAGCGTGGAGCTGACCGCACGGCTTAAACACACACACACACACACAGAGAGAGGGACACTGCGTCTGCGTTCCGCCGTAGAATTTTCAACAAAAGCAAAAGCTAGCAGTAGTTGGGCGGACCGAAAGGCGTTACCATCTCAGCAAATACACATTGTGACGTCACAACATGTACAACTGCACAACCACAATTTTAAGTTTCATTTTCTAGAAATTCTGTTTTTTTTTTTAAATAACCAGGGAACAGATAGTTTTCATGTTTGGCCTACATGACAGGCTCAGGGGAACCTATTAGAAACTATGAAAACCTGAAAAAAATGGATTCTGACAAAAACACCCCTTTAACGTCACAGAAAAGGAATGGAACATGGAAAGATGCATTTCTGTTTTAGAAAGTCACACATTTCTTTTATGTTCAGAGATAAATAAATTCCTTCTGTTAGCTGAAAACAGTTAATGTGACAGTTGAGCATCATGTGATGAGAATAGACATCATTTAATGTTTTTTACAGATGATACATTTTTAAAACATAGTTTGCCTATCTGTAGTCACAGAGCACCGCCTACGGTAGTCACAGTAATTTCTTCTCTTTTCCTATTTTTACTGCTGAGTAGTAAAACAAGATGTGGAACACAAGAAACTGTCTGATGTGTTTTATTAGAGCTGGAAACTTGTTAGCTTGTCACTGAACTGCAGCAGCACAAGATGATTTTTTAAAGCTCAAGCTACAACTGATGTGAAATGAAAGAATCAGGTTAAAGATAGGATTTTACGTTATTTTTTTAAGAACAGCAGTTTGATGATGCCTACAAGGTGATGCAATTTGTGTGCAATTCATAAGAAAGGTCTGAGCAAACTACATGAGTGTAACTAAGTCAAATTAATTCACAAAGGAAATGACTCAGAGGAAAGCCACAATAACAGCTTTAATTTGAGCAGACTAGCAAAACATAAAGCTGGGTTTTATTTCTCTTCCCAGAATTTCCACATTATGGTGTTTACTTTTACCCAAATGACATTATCAGAGCAGTAACGTCCAGAGGGATAATAAATCACCTGTGTGTTGAAGACATTCAAACATGACATGCATGATGGATAGCCCAGCTGAAAAGTAAAAAGCAGATTTAGAAGAGAGAAAATATTGTGTCAAAGTGCCAAGAGGCATTTTGGAAGAACCAGTTATCTTGAAAAAATAATATTTAAGGAAATAGGTCGTTTAAAGGTAAGGTAACAACAACAGCACTAAGAAATCACAGCAAAACCCTTCTTTGACATGAATGCATGATACTGCAGATAGCAACTTTTATTTAACTGGGTGCAAATCGCAATAAGATGGAATAAGGAAGCAGAGGATGCCAGGGAAAACACAAGCAACGAGGCGTGACATTACGCAGGAATAGACACGTCAAGGAAAGGAGGTAAAATATAAGCACATAAAAACTGGTTATGAGCTATTATGGAGGTGATTATGTGGTTGTAACATTTGCTCCAAGAGTAGTGAGAGTTGCAGTGCAGGGTGGAGGTGTTGGAGCAGAAAGGGCTGGGAATGTATCTTCTCTTCTGGGGTAAATTGTCTGTGACTGGTTTGCGTGTCCATCATCTCTCTCTGTGGCCTAATTACAGGCGGTTCCACCTGGCTACACCGCCTCCTCCTCCTCTGTGGTGGTGACATACAGCCACATTGAGAATTACAGATAATAAGCTATCCTTGCTAGGATTAGCAGCAGAGCTCAGTATACTGTCAATCCAATAAAGTTCTAGCAACTATTTCATCTCAAAATGTCTTTAAAATTAATTTTAGTATCTATCATCTTCTGTGCAGAAACAGCCTCTTAATGCATTTTCTCATTGAAATATCAGACACTTAAAAACATGCCAGGCGATCTGGTAGAACTGTTTCTAAAACGAGTTATGATGAAAAGCCCCGACTTTAATATCCTATTGAAATCACACTCCTCTCTCCGTCTGCAGAACCTGAATAATAGAACTGTGAGACTCACTTCATCAACTCCCGCTTTGTCTTCCTCCTGCATCTCATCTTAAAGCTATCTGTCAGAATAATTCAGGTAAGTTCAAGTTCAGAAAAAAAGAGAAATCATCATTAGAGAAAAATAAAGCGTCGCGATTGGCCCGCGGAGATCGTCTTCAAAGTGTTGGGGCAAATCCCCGTGCTGCTTTCAGGTGTTTATGATCAATATGGTAACATATTCAGAAACCAGAGAAGAAACCGAGTCCTATAGAACCATCAGGCTGCAAATTAGAAAACTGACATCCATTCTAAAATATAGATAAAGCAGGAAATAAAAGGCCATTACAATAGCTTTTCAAACTCCAAGTTTAATTGCACAACAGGGGATGATAGACAGAACCATGTCCTTTGTGGGCTCATTACTAAAAGAAGGTGATCATTTTAGCAGTCTATCAAACCCTTGAAACATCAGATGAATGACAAGTGGTCCACATCAAAATGCATGGAGGGCCTTCACTTGACATTAGAAACGTTGGCACTTCAAAATAATCATCTTTTCTCAAATCCTGACAGCTACGGTCGAGTGGACTCATTAACACAATGAAAGTCTTGTAATATTAAAGGGACATGGGTCAAGAATAAGAAACAAAACTCACGAGCGCCACGCCTGGCGCTGCAAATAACTGCAGCCTTGAACGGGAGCGCGCATAAACTTCTCAAGGCAGCCAGAGACATGATTCCATAAATAAAAATACATTTTATTAATACAAAATGAAATATGGTAAAACAATGCCCCGCGACACACACACACACACACACAGGGTTCAAAAGCGAGGGCGATCCAACAGAGCTAATTTCGCTAGCTGCTATGTTCGTCCTTCCACCGCTGCTCGTATAGCTGAAAGTTTTAATCAGTTGGTGTTCTCTGACTCCCGGAGGTGAGTTTGAGAAATCTAGGGTGATAGAGGCATGTCCTGCCACATACATCACCCTAGATTTCTCAAGTTCACATCACAGAGTGGCGCTCCAGCACACCCGGAGGAGCATGCGCAGCAGAGGCGCCTTAGATGCACTGTAAGCGGATTGAGGTCCAGGAAACAGTCGGGGATTTGAGGCCTATCGTGCCGAGACCCATAAACATCGACAGATTGCTGTGCTGTCGCCTATAACAGCACCTTTAGCTCTGTGAAACCCTATAATCCATCAGAGAGGTTTTCAGCTCCATAAACGCTGCCAAAATAACACCAGTTTTATAAGAAAAACCACAGATTCAGATGAAGGAAGTCCGCCATTGACCAGCAACACAACACAATGGTGCAATACTGCCACCTACTGGATATACACTTTTTTAGCTTCCAGAACGCGCAGCAGCGTCAGTTGACGTCACATCCGTAGGACAGCGCGGGAAATTTGTTCCTGAATTGCAGAACATTTTACAGCTCACAGCCTGTTCAAGATTATGGAATGATACATGGGTGGCCTCATTCTTTTTGATTTAAAATGCTTCATCACTCATTAACCTAAATAAACTGAACATGCATGATTACTTTTATTAAAATCTTGACCCCTGTCCCTTTAAGCAAAACAAAATTTTAGAAGACAAGAACATGTTGGTGGTGTATCATTTAATATTTAATACTTCAAAGACACAACAGTCACAATATACAATATAAATGAAGCGTGACAAGCCTTCTGTCTGTAGACATTACTGGCATTTATCACAGGATGCTCACGCCAATAAATTTAACAGCATTATCTTCAAGTCACAGATGGCTGATCAATAAGGAAACCGTCTTCCCAGCAGTCTGTTTCTACCTGCAGAAATGTCTTTGACAGGAAAATATTTTATCTGCCTCTGCTGCTGTTCATACAGGTTATCTCACAGGGAGTGACAGCTAAGAAGTGAACATCACAGCCCACTGTGCTAGGTTTCACTCAAGGAGAACAAGGGAGGACTTCCCCCTCCAAAATACGAGCCTCTCTCCTCAGCATGGCTTCTCTTCAAATCCACACTGAAACCTCTCTAAAGCTGAAAAGCTACTTTAAAAGGGAGGAAACCCATTAAGAGAGCTCTGATGACAACATAGAAACATGACAAAAATATAAATGCACAGTGTTTAGACGTTCTCCCCTTTAAAACACTAAACAAAGATGCAACATTATGCATCTTTTTAATTTATTGTAATAAGATCAGTGAGAGGACATACATTCAAGACACACAGAAAACATATACAGTATATATATATATATATGTGTATATATATATATGTGTGTATATATATATATATATATATATATATATATATATATATATATATATGCATATATATGCATATATACAATTTCATGGGCAAGATAAAATACAGTTCCATCTGTGGGAGGTGAGACAACAGAATCAAGTGAGCATTTTTTAACCGGCGCACTTCTACCGTTGAAATACTGCCCTGTGAGACGTTAATAGCTGCAAACTCTAAATAATCCAAACAGCCATCTGGAAGTCAGGTTTTCAGCCCTTGAGAGTAGGAATCAAACTTTATGACTATCTGTTTAACTTAAGCACTTGTAAACTGAATTTGGCATTATTAAACAATGCATGTGGTTAGTAATACATTGAAATGCTACTATATCAGGTGCTCAGAGTGAATTTACTCTGTAACAGAACTACACACAAAAGACAAGGTTACTTTGAGATCATAGTAAATGTTATGCTATTTTTATTTTCTTTTGAAATTTGAAGTCACATGGTGGTAAATCTAGTCCTTAAAAACATCAGAAAAAACCCTGTATCATGTTGTTTGCAGGAAAACTCAGTCATTGTCATTTATACAAGGTAAAACAGAAGCAAAAACATGCAGCTAATAAGTCACATTTCTGGCTACTTGAATCTCATTTTAATTCTGACAACATTATGTAAAATGTCTGAGGAATGAGCCCCAGAGCAGCAAGGGGAAACAGGATTGTCAGGCGTGTCACCGTGCTGTTAAGTCCAACTGTGACTCCAATCCAATTCATCACAGCAGACATTTACATGTAGCTGCTGAACAGGCTTCCATTGTTGGTGTTGTCTCTTCTTATATATCCACAATGTCCAAACACTTTGTTACCAAAACACTAAAACCATTTAATGCATACTTTATAAATTAGTCTGAAACAGTGACTTGGACAGCAGCTGCATCAATAGTATTCTTCTTCTCCTCCTCGTTGCTCTTTTCTATTCACCATTGCTTTTTTCAATTTTTCAATTCACAGTTCTCTAAAAACCTCAGCCAATCATACGTTTCGGACTGAAAGCAACAATTGGACAATCCAGTTGTCTGTCTCGCTGAACCGCCGCACTTCTGCACTTCCTTGGATCTTCCATTAATGCGTGCTGGAGCATTTTGAAGCTGAACATTCCGGAAGTGAGAGAAGGACAGAAACAGCCGGCTGTTAGCGCTTCAGTTTTAGGAGAAAATACCAGAGTCCCAAAAAGAAAAACACCTTTTCAACTAGCAGAAAAAAACCATTTAGATGTAGAAAGAGGAAAAACCTGGGTGAACATTAGCATAGTGTTTCAACTGAGTAAAATATTACAGTGCAAGAAACCCATGTCCTCTTTAGAGGACACAGAGTCCCAGGAACATTTGAAGGAGACAGAAGGAACCAATTTTCACTTGAAGGTGGCAGAGTTGCATTGTTAAATGGTAATTATAATGACTTTTTTCAACTATTTTCATCAATCCCAGAGTGACCCCCACAGGAGTGCCCCTGGGGACACAGTCATATGAGGGTCATTCAGTCCCTGTACCAGAGGAGTGTCAGTCTGGTCCTCATAGCCAGCAGTAAGTCAGACCTGTTCCCAGTGAGGGTTGGACTCTGTCAGAGCTGCCCTTTGTCACCAGTCCTGTTCATAATCTTTATGGACAGGATTTCTAGGAGCAGCTGTGGTATGGAGGGTGTTGAATTTAGTGGCAGAAGAATCTCGTCTCTGCTTTGTGCAGATGATGTGGTCCTCCTAGCTTCATCAGGCTCTGATCTTCACCTCCTCCTGGGGAGGTTTGCAGCTGAATGTGAAGTGTCTGGGATGAAGATCAGCACCTCCAAATCTGAGGCCAAGGTTCTTGGAAAATGCTGGCTTGCCCACTCTGTGTCAGGAGAGAGGTCCTACCCCAGGTGGAGGAGTTTAAGTATCTTGGGGTTTTGTTCACCAGTGAGGGAAGGAGGGAGCGGGACATCAGCAGGCAGATCGGGGCAGGGGCTGATGCGGACGCTGAACCAGTGAAGAGGGAGCTGAGCCAGAAACCAAGGTTCTCGATTTACCTATCAATACCGAAATAAGTTTCTTCTGCTGGGTGGCGGGGCTCAGCCTTAAGGCTGGGGCCCAGACAGACCTGCCACGATTTTAAAAGATTGGGATTCCCTACTGAGGAGGCTGCCCATGTGACCTAGATCCAGATAAAGTGGAAGAAATTGAGGCGAGGTGACTAAAATAATTTAAATATTTAGGCCTGTTTTGGATAAGAAATGCATCAAAGAAATATTTCATATATATATATATATATATATATATATATATATATATATATATATATATATATATATATATATATAATATCATTCAGATATTAGTTTTACACATGCACACTACCTAACTAACTAAACACAATCCTCTGTTTAATTCATCAGTCACAACATGGACAGTCAATGGTGCTACAAAAGCAGTGTATTGGAACTGTTTTTATGTTTCTATTTCTCCAGTCCTATAGGGGGCACAGGTTCTCACAGTTTGCTTTGTTGAGTTGGTAAGTAAATAGAAGAAATGTAACAGGAAGTATTGATTTTCCCATGAGAGCAGCAAAAGCATGGTGTGCTTTCATCAATCCTAAGCCACCCACTCCTTCATATCCCTTTGAGTGGCAATATGAGTAAGTTTCTAACTTGTGTGTGATTATTAGACATAGTCTATGTTATTATGAAAGTAAGTTTGAGGTTTCTGGTTTGGAATACATAGTGAAGTTCAACTGAAGTTCTAATGTGACTGCTAAGTTGGAGTAAACCCTTTAATGCATGCTTACATGAAGGAAATGCATATTAAATGGACATTATGATTTGTATACTTAGTATTTTATGTATTTTGTATCTTTCAGTTTCACACTTTTTTGCATTAAATCCTGTCCAATTACAACACATGCCTGTTCCTTGGAGGAAGTGATGCAAGAGAGAGTTTAGCTGGCTGTGAATCGCAATATAGGACACGGGGTCACATTGGGTGCAACAGTACAAGCAGAGAAGAGCTGCTAAAGGAACCTGAATGTTCAAGCATGACGTACATGCACAAAAATGTCTTTCAGGAGAGTTGATGCTTAGAATTGTACAAGTAGGGAAAAATATTACTGACACCATGCCTCATAACGTATAATAATAATAATGCATCAGTTTTATATAGCGCTTTTCTAGGTCACTCAAAGACGCTTTACAGAGTTGCATTATTCATTCACACAGTCATTCTCACCGGTGGTGGTAAACTATGACAGATGTCTGTAGCCACAGCTGCCCTGGGGCAGACTGACAGAAGCGGGGCTGCCATTCTGCGCCATCGGCCCTTCTGACCACCACCAACATTCACACACATTCACACAGGCAAGTTGGGTGAAGTGTCTTGCCCAAGGACACAACGACAATCTAACCCAGCCAGAGCTGGGGATCGAACCGGTGACCCTCCGGTTACCAGACAGGCCACTCTCCCTACTGAGCTAATGCCGCCCCTGGCATTTTTTTTTTTGCCCTCATTCAACCACCTTTACTCACAATGACTTTTTAAAACATCACAAAATATGTGTGTAAGTTTTGACTTCAGGAGTAGCAGAAGTGAGCATCATCATTCAAAATAAGAGCATGCTCACAAAGCAGAAAGTGACCAAATCAACGTCAGGGTTTCCCTCAGAAAACTTGCTAAGCCCGGTGGTAGAGAGGCCCACGGGCAGCCCGCCAATTTGAGACAAAAAAAAAAAAACTATATATATACAGTATATGTCATTGACTCTGCTGCTCTAAACTACTGTTGATCATCTGATTAATTTTCATTTGTATTGCTGATCATCTGAGTGTTCTTTAGTTTTCTGTGATGTGTGAACTGTTTTCTTTGTGTCCTGATCATTGAGCTGCTGCCTCTCTTGACCGGGACACTTAATGCAAAAACAGTATTTCAGCCCCACCCTCCTCCCCGCCCCGCAAACGAGCCGGCAGTAAGTCGGTCGGTTGGTCGGGGTGAGGAGGGCTCTGTGGGTGCAGCGCGTGTTCCACGGGAACACAGTTAAACTCCCGCAGAGACAGAGGAGTTCTCCGGTTCGGACGTGAAAATTAACTTAAGGAGAGCAGGCTGCAGCTCCTCCTGTAATGACGAGCGGAACCATGTCGACTCGTGCAGCTCGTCATGGATGGAGACCAGAGAACTCCTCCATCCCTGTCAGGGAGTTTAGCATTTTCCCAGTGGAACACACGCTGCACTCACAGTCGGAAAATAGTAGAGAAACACTGATCTAAAGCTAGTTAGCTAACGTTGGTAGCGCCTGACCCACTCCTCGCTGCAGTGATAGGCTACGGGGTTTGTTGCAGGACAAAAAGTACGGCGCAGCGAATAAAGCTGGAAGCGTTAGCCGCTGTTAGCTTTCCTGGTACAGAGTAGACCGAGGCTTAGCCTGGCAGCAGGGCATGTAAAGCCTGGCAGGCTGCCAGGCTAATAAAGCACTGAGGGAAAACCCTGAATGTCAATCACATTGTTTTTGTGATAATTTAAAGCCAAAGTTGACATGAAGTCTAGGTTGTTGTAGAATATTTTTCTTCAAGACTTCATAACCACACTCCTTAACAGTTGTAAACACAGAGAAATGTTTTGTTCATTCATGTCTTTCCCTCCTGTGCTTTCACAGGGACAGACTCATAAGCACGGGTCATTTGGCGCCCTGAGGTAGGGGCTTTTGCATTATGTCTTTCAAGTCAAGTCATTAACATCATGTCACTTGGATGTCTCTCGGTCAGCAGCTGCAAATAGAGGTGGCTGTCAGAACTCACATCAGATCAGAACTCATTGTCTTTCTACTTTAGTCTCCATCAGTGGCAGGTGCAGCTGCAGGACCAGCTAAACATCACTTACTGCTGCAGGGCACGCTGAAGAGAAAGAGATTTTTCATTTTGTGGGGAGTCAAAGAAAATATGAATGCCAAAACAAAGAGTTACAGCCAAATCAGAATAAGCGATAAAGGCAGAGATTCATTGGTCAGGTAGTCGAATGAGTTGCAGACAGGAACAACGTGTGTTTTCCTGGAGTGAGAGAAAATACACCTTTAGAAGCTAATTCTTTTTGTTGCAACCAGTTACTTTACAACAGCTTTCATTTGTATTAGCAAACAACAAGGTCCTTAAGGAGCCCTAAACTATTGAAAGGAACCCGTGATACAAAAGCAACACAATCAAAAACAAGACATTTTGGGTATTTTTGCATCTAAGAAGTGTCCCAATACATTCAAGTTTAGAGTTGAAATTAAAATCACTTTGACAATCCTGACTGATCCGGTTTTTCACAAAAGTGATTCAGTTTCCCGTTGGGTAATGCCAACTAGGACTGTCATTCAAATCTCTCCAAGTCTTTTGAGTAAATCTTCTATCAAACACACTAATAAAAAAACTAACTACATGAATTGAAACACCATATCTTACATGTATGTTAAATTACAGATGCATTAACATGTACACCTCATTTAAATCTGGTGTAAACAGAAATGCATTATGGTAGTTTCTACTATAATAATGCACCATGTCCTAAACCACTTATAACTTCTAAAAGTGTAAAAAGTGAATCAAGACAGAAAATAAAATGAAGGTATTAAACAAAGCCACTGTTATCTTACACCGCTGAGACAATACAGTAAAATGTCTAAGGTGTATTATGGAATGCTACACCAATTTATTTCTTATATTTAGTAGCTGTATGAGACCTATGCAATCTTATCTCCTCACAGTAAGCACAGCTCGACAATCACAGACGTTATGGAAGTAAGGAAAACCCATCTGAGATAATCTACGCCAGAACTTTGGGACATTAACAGTTTTTAAAGGAACTTTAATGTCCCTCCTGAAGAACATTCTGTCCTTTTCGTCATTAGTGATCTCCTCTACCTCATATCAGTGGATTTTATGTTCTATAGCTTTGGATTCTGACCAATAACACACTCCCTGGCCTGATGGTAGGTTTTCAGTGCCATCTGCCAGCCATGTGAATTTGTGAGTGTGCATTTAAATGCAACCATACAATTTACTTCTACTTCTGACTAAAAAGGACATTACAATACATAGAGCACAGAAAAGAAGGGGGAGAACAAACAGTCCAGGAACCAGTTCAGGATAAAAACATTTCTTTTCTCCTGCTGCCATTTCTCTAAAGAACAGATGAGATGAAATAGTCTCAGCTGTCTTCTTATCCATAATCCATTGCACTGCTATTATCTATCAAATCAAACCATATAAGAGCTGATTTTCACTATTTATTTCATCTATACTTCAACAGCACTTTGAACTGATCATGAATATTCAGACCTCAGTGAACTGGAACCGACACCAACCTCACCGAGTTGAAAGGGGACATGTTGGGTAAAAGCATTAAAATCCAATTTACTGCAAAGTTAGCTTTTGCTAATAAACCATGCAGTAGATGTTTGCACATCTTTAGATTTGGACTCTGTTCAGGTTAATATACTAGTTACACTTTATTTATGACCCCAGAGGAAAACCTTAAGAGCATTATGCTAAAGGAATCTGTGACTAACACTAGAGCCTGAGGGAGGAAAAACCCGACAGAGGGATCTTCTGCCAAGGGGGTGGGGGTGGGGGGGGGGGCACATTAAATCAATGGAGTGCTATTAATTGCAGGGGAGAGTAGTATTGTTGGCTTTATACTTCACTGAGGAAATGACCGCGAGTGGTATAGCTGACCACAAATCACAGTGACCTCCAGTGTCTGAGAGACTAAAGGCTGCCTGACCTAAAGGTCCTTGAGACATAAACAATTCAATTCACTATATTAAAATCACATTGTCTGAAACTGGCCCAAAATGTGATCAGTAAAACAAAACAGCAGAACTTTATAACAAACCAACACTTTGTGCTACTGGAAATAAAATGAGTCATTTTGAGAGGTCTATCAACTTAAGACTGATGTGGATATTTTAATTCCAAGTACAGATTACAGATTTCTGCTATTTTTGATTTTCTGTCACACTTAAGTGCTGCAGATCAAGAAACATCAACCTAGTCCTGTATGAAAAGCACCAGTAATTGACCCCTAGACATAATAACTTATTATAACACGTTTGGCACCAACAACTGTAATCAAGTATGTGAAAACTAGTAATGATATGTGGAGAACATCTGTCCCACTCTTCTTTACAGAACTGTTTTCATTCACCACACTGGAGGACTTTCCAGCCTGATTATACCACAGAACCTGATTCTACCACAGAACCTGTTTATATCACAGAACCTGATTATACCACAGAACCTGATTATATCACAGAACCTGATTATACCACAGAGCCTGATTATATCACAGAGCCTGATTATACCACAGAACCTGATTATACCACAGAGCCTGATTATATCACAGAGCCTGATTATACCACAGAACCTGATTATACCACAGAACCTGATTATATCACAGAACCTGATTATACCACAGAGCCTGATTATACCACAGAACCTGATTATACCATAGAACCATATTATACCACAGAACCTGATTATACCACAGAACCTGATTATACCACAGAACCTGATTATACCACAGAACCTGATTATACCACAGAACCCGATTATACCACAGAACCCGATTATACCACAGAACCTGATTATACCACAGAGCCCGATTATACCACAGAACCTGATTATACCACAGAACCTGATTATACCACAGAACCTGATTATACCACAGAACCTGATTATACCACAGAACCTGATTATACCACAGAACCTGATTATACCACAGAACCTGATTATACCACAGAACCTGACTATACCACAGAGCCTGATTATACCACAGAGTCTGATTATACCACAGAACCTGATTATATCACAGAACCTGATTATACCACAGAGCCTGATTATACCACAGAACCTGATTATACCACAGAACCAGATTATACCACAGAACCCGATTATACCACAGAACCTGATTATACCACAGAACCTGATTATACCACAGAGCCTGATTATACCACAGAACCAGATTATACCACAGAGCCCGATTATACCACAGAACCTGATTATACCACAGAACCAGATTATACCACAGAGCCCGATTATACCACAGAACCTGATTATACCACAGAGCCTGATTATACCACAGAACCTGATTATACCACAGAACCTGATTATACCACAGAACCTGATTATACCACAGAACCTGATTATACCACAGAACCTGATTATACCACAGAACCTGATTATACCACAGAACCTGATTATACCACAGAACCTGATTATATCACAGAAGCTGATTATACCATAGAACCTGATTATACCACAGAACCAGATTATACCTCAGAACCAGATTATACCACAGAGCCCGATTATACCACAGAGCCTGATTATACCACAGAGCCCGACTATACCACAGAACCTGATTATATCACAGAACCTGATTATATCACAGAGCCTGATTATACCACAGAGCCCGATTATACCACAGAACCTGATTATATCACAGAGCCCGATTATATCACAGAACCTTATTATACCACAGAGCCTGATTATACCACAGAACCTGATTATACCACAGAGCCTGATTATACCACAGAGCCCGATTATACCACAGAGCCTGATTATACCACAGAGCCTGATTATACCACAGAACCTGATTATACCACAGAGCCAGATTATACCACAGAACCTGATTATACCACAGAACCTGATTATACCACAGAGCCTGATTATCCCACAGAGCCCGATTATACCACAGAGCCCGATTATACCACAGAGCCTGATTATACCACAGAGCCTGATTATACCACAGAACCCGATTATACCACAGAGCCTGATTATACCACAGAGCCCGATTATACCACAGAACCTGATTATACCACAGAGCCTGATTATACCACAGAGCCTGATTATACCACAGAACCTGATTATACCACAGAGCCTGATTATACCACAGAGCCCGATTATACCACAGAACCTGATTATACCACAGAACCTGATTATACCACAGAACCAGATTATACCACAGAACCCGATTATACCACAGAACCCGATTATACCACAGAGCCTGATTATACCACAGAGCCTGATTATACCACAGAGCCTGATTATACCACAGAGCCCGATTATACCACAGAGCCTGATTATACCACAGAACCTGATTATACCACAGAACCTGATTATACCACAGAACCTGATTATACCACAGAACCTGATTATATCACAGAGCCCGATTATACCACAGAGTCTGATTATACCACAGAACCTGATTATACCACAGAACCTGATTATACCACAGAACCTGATTATACCACAGAGCCCGATTATACCACAGAGCCTGATTATACAACAGAGCCTGATTATACCACAGAGCCTGATTATACAACAGAGCCTGATTATACCACAGAGCCTGATTATACCACAGAACCTGAACCAGATTAAACTCTGGACTTAAGGCCACGCTAGAACTTTAATTTAGCAAATTTTATTCTTTTAATTTTTCATAGGTGGACCTGCTGGTGTCCTGCTGTATCACTCAAGTGTGCTTTGGTTTAAGGTGGTGAACTGATGACCTGACCTTCTCCTTTGGGATAAGAAGAATGTCAGATTTCATGGTTTCATCAGGTGGTCCAGGTCCTGAAGCAACAAAGCAGTCCCAGACATCACACTACCACCACCATGCCTGACTGTTGGGATGATGATGATTTTTTGAAATACTAGATTGACTCCAGATGGAACAGAACACACACCTTCCAGAAAGTTCCATTTGTGTCCCAAAAGTCTTGGGAACCATTAGGATGTCCTGGAGTTTCTTTTTGTTTTGTAGGTGAGCCTTTGTCCTTTTTTTGGTCAGCAGATAAGTTAAAATTGGAACCCTTCTACGACACCATTTTGCACTACAAAGTTTTCTTATTGTTGAATCATGACCTCTGACCTTAGCCTGAACCAAGTGAGGACAGCTTTAGGTGTTCTGGGTTCTTTTATTCCTGAATTACTTTAGCACAGGGCAGGATGTGTTGTGTACTTGTCAGAAAAGTATTGAAGTGACTTTATTAATTCTACAGGTCTGGCAGTAAACACGCCTGGGTGTGGCTAATGAAACTAAACTCAGATCCGTCCATCCAGCTCTTTTCTTTAACCGCTTCATCCTCCACAGAGGGTCGCAGGAAGCTGGTGCCTATCTCCAGCGGTCAAGGGGCGAGAGGCAGGGGACGCCCTGGACGGGTCGCCAGTCCATCGCAGGGCCACACAGAGACAAACGAGACAAACAACCAGTCACCCACCCACTCACACCTAGGGACAATTTACTAGCCCAATCAGCCTAACAGCCATGTTTTTGGTCTGTGGGAGGAAGCCGAAGTACCCAGAGAAAATGGAGAACATTCAAACTCCACGCAGAGAAGCCGCCGAGCTGGGGAAGCAAACCCACTACCTCCTTGCTCCTGGCAACAGTGCCAACAACTGCGCCACCATGCAGCCTCTAAACTCAGATTTACAGATAATCCTGTTAATCACAGTAACTTATGATTTGGGGGTTCTGAGCAGCCTAGTCAACATCCAGAGATCCTGTGACCCTAAATCAGCTGTTTCTGTTGGACAAACCTTCACTGTGTCTGAATAACAAAGGTCCTCCACAATTTAATCACCAGATATCACTGATGCTTGATCACAGTTGTTGTCGAGTGTTACAACTAGTTATTAAGATTAGAAGTAGATTCATTTTTCACATTGGACCAGGTTGGTTTGGATAGCTATTTTCCTTTAATTAACGAAAATAACATTTGAAAGCTGTAAGTAGTTATCTTTGTATGATACTAAAATTTGTTTACTGGTCCGAAAACATTTTAGGCAACAAAAAAAAGCAAAAACAAAAATATCTGCTGGATATCTGCTGTAATGCACATTTACTTAATCTGGTAATAATTCTACATTCATGGTTTGGCCTAAAACTACTGAAAATATAATATTAATATTAATTAATTAACAATATTAATTAATATTGAACTGCTTAAAAAAGCACATTTGGTTTAAAAAAGATGAGCTAAAAACAACAAAATCTAATTAAAAGATCTCATCTGAAAAACAACACAATTTTTCTAACAAAGTTGATGGTTGACCACATAAAAAACACTTTAAAATGATGAATTTTCCTGAGAATCTTGTGATTGAATAACTAATCCTTTCAGTCCCTCCATTAATGAATAGTTAGTACACAAAATTACCACAATGTTGCTGACAGATCCCATTAAATATATATCTGGAAAAAAAGAGAAAACATTAAATCACAGTGGTACAAAAATTGAATTTAAACTCAAAACAGTTTCAAACTGTTTTAGACTTTAAACTCTAGGACTCTGAGATAATAAATAATAAGTGGTATCTGTCGAATTGTAAAACAGTTTAAATTTATACTTACATTTCTACATTTAAAATCTGCCTCTATCAGAAAAAGCTCAACATTTATTTGCAACGTCACAAACTCCAGATTAAAATGATTAGAACAAATAAAAACATGCATAGGAGGCTAATACTAACCCAAACTGTGCAAGTCAAAATTATTTCCTGTTTTACTTGAAAAAAAACAGGACTTCCAATCATTATTCATTAGGTTTTCTTTGCAATGAAATTTGAACTTGTTTAATAGTTTTGTCTGCTTCAGGCACTGATACAGTAAGAGGTAAATCCAGGAGTTCTCAGTATTTAAAGAGTGATGGAGGAGGAGATGTTCACTCATGCTCAGAGACAACACTTTCCATGTATCCAGTCAGAGGAGAAAGGAAGATAATGAGTTGAATTGCTTTGCTAAATGGAAGGGCCTTCTGCTCTGGTGTATAATCACAGAAAAGAGGTGATCTGCATTTTAATCTGCCTCCCTCCCTCCTATGATTAAGATTCGGCGTGTGTGCATGATATACAGCACGAAATTAGTTTAACTAGATTTTAAGAGCGTGAGAGGACTGATAAAGCTACAAGTAATTATAAAACACTTTTTACTGCTCTTGAGCACAAATTTGAGCAAAATATATTTGATTTGAGAAGTCTTATTTCATACACTCCAAAAACGATAAGTGATTCATTTTAGACATTTTTCTCCCTCATTTGGTTGATAACCTTCCTTCTCAGGATAAACTACATTAACCTCCTTTGAGCTAACTGGAACAGATGTCATCACAAAACTCAATAATGCTACTAATAATGATCTACTGTAATACTGCTAGAAAGTGCAACACTAATAAGTAGAAATGCACATTTTTGCAACCAAACTAAAAACCTATCAAATAATATACATACAGACAAACACGGGGGGGGGGGGGG